>JBBULP010001042.1:0-89379 GCA_038048775.1 Picocystis salinarum
CTCCCACCCATCCCAGTAGAGAAGAAACTCCCTCGACCACCACCCAGCCCGGCCCCTCGCTTCCCTCCCCGTCGAGTTTACGACCAAGTTAACCTAGAGGGGATGGGCGACGTCTTCGTCGTCTCGACGTCCACTTTTCGACGATGGCGGAGCCAGAGACGAGGCGCACGTGGACGATGGCGCGCATCGAAGGGATCCGCGCGTCTCCGAAGGCTTCCTGCGGAAGGTGGTTGGCATGCACACCTCCCTTGGAAGCCATGCTGGACGTGTGCGCGTCCCTGAGGAACGAAGGAGGTGGGACGGACCTGCCGAACGAAGCAGACGGACTCCGTCGTGCTTTGCTCCAAAACCAAAAGAAAGTGCTGAAGAAGCTGTGGGAGAAGCCGCAACACGCAGCTTTCCTGACGTACGAAAGTGTGAGGAAGCTCTCGGGTGAAGGATGCATGTACGTGGAGACACACGTGGCGCACGGTGACGCAGTGGCCAGGCGGAACGTGTCGGAAACACGTGCGAGGCTTGCCATCGTATTGGCTGCCATGCAACAAGCATGCTCAACCTCCTGGATCGCACAGTATGTCAGAATGGTCGTTCACATGGACGGGTGTAGGAGTTACAAGGAGATGGTGCGGCTGTGTGATGCTCTGCAAGGGCTCACACAGCAAGGGGTGGCGGGTGTGGGTTTCCAAGTGATCACCACGCGTGGGGAAACATACGTGCGTATAGGAAGCAAAGGGAAGATGAGGATTGCAGGGAACCGGTTTGCCCAGCTTCTGCGGAATCTCAGGCAGGCTGGATTATGGATTGCACTTGCTGTTGACCTGAGCTCTGCGGAACCCAGAAGCGTTGAAGTAGCGTTGCGCTTCATGCGACCCCAGCGGATTCTTCTAAGACCTGGGTCTGAAGAATCGTTTGCAAAGCTTACTGACGACAAGACAGGAACACAGCTGAAGGCCACAATCGTAGCAAATGATCTGCTTGTTCAAGTGGGCTTCGATCCAACACCCTTCCTGAACCATACAGAACCAATGGACAAGACAACGGTCAGCGAAAGTGGTAGTGAGGAATCCAATGTCTCTGCAGAATCAAGCGATCTCCTTTTGGGGAAGTGGAAATCCAGGGGTTCCAGCGCAAGGTCTGGAGCCAAAAACACCTTGAGCAGCAACGTACAGCATTTGAAGGAACAGAGCGTGGATAAATTTAGAACCCACTCTAGAAGGGATGACCTTGAATCCAATCTTTCGCTCGAAGAAAAGTTGCAGCAGATGCTCATCAATCACCCCTTACTGCAGCTCTTGCATGATCCAGTTCCAGGTCTCGCTAGGTGTATTGTCATTGATGTTGAGGATCCTGGTTTTGCCGGTTGCGAGCTTGCTGATGCTATTGCTTTGCTAGTGACAAGGGCTGGTATAGCTCCTGTGGCCTTTAAAGTGATGATGCTAAAATTGATGGAGCGGGCCAGCACCACCAACGCGCAAAGGCAACAAATAATATCGTATGCAACAATACAGTACTTGGGAACGACCTTATCTCATTCCCCATGGGCAGCTGAGGTTGCCATCAATGCACGCAAGGTCGCACACCTTCTACATGCACAACACTTTAAGCCTACCATGTTGTCAGCATTCATGGAGAATCAATACCCGGAAGTGTTGTCAAGATATCGTAACAATTGGAGAAAAATATCGGACGCAGTTGACATTCCTTCTACGAGAACTTCAGTTGCAATGCACTCAAACGCCTTGTCTTTTTTTGAATATCAAGAAATTGCTAGCAATCCTCCAAGGGGGGTGTGGAAGACGTTTTTCGTTGCTACCATGCAACACATTGCTTCTGTTTGTACTGAAGTCGTGGAACCCCAAAGTACAAGGGCAAACGTATACTTTGCCATCTTATCTGTGGTCATTCTCCTGTGCACTGTCTTGGACCCACTTCTGTTTGGGTATGCTTGTGGAATGCCGCAACCAGGTTGTCAGGTAGGCTGGTTCTCTGCAAAGGTAGTTCTGGAGTGCTGCTATGCAATGTGCATGTTATACACATTCAACGTTGGTTATCTTCGTAAGGAAGAAGATGGGAGACCGAGCACTGCAATGAATAGGGAAGAAATTGTGATGCACTATCTGAATGGCTGGTTTGGGGCAGACTTGTTGTCAGTGACAATTTACTTCATCTGCATTCCTCTGTACAATTCTTCAGATGTTTGCAAGGATTGGCCAAGCTCTGCCAGCTCAAGTGAGTACCCTCTCACAGGTTACACCTCTATGTGCAGTTCAAGTAGCGTATGCTGTGAAGCTGCTTCATGGGTGGAGTTTGTTCCTCTTCTCTCTTTGCTGCGTTTGCTGCGTCTTTTGTGGATGGAAATTCCCCTTTTCATGAAGCAAACATACTGGTATGTACTTTGCATCATCCTGTTTGCATTTTTTCTGACTGCGCATGTTGTGGGTGCCAGCTGGATCTTCATATCCCGTCAGTTGAATTGGGTTTATGCTTGTGTCGTGACTGAAGGTGTGTTTCAGGGAAATGGTCAGACTTACTATGTTGGGGAGTCCATTCCAAAGCAGTTCGTCAATCCCCTCTCGAATGACTGCCCGGACAACACTACATCGGTGTGTGGTCAAAGTGGCATTCTCAATCCTTTTCTCCAGTTTCAAAGCTTAGGAAAAATATATCTTGCTGGAACTTACTTCGGATTTCACACCGTTGCCAACTTTGGACCGGAAAACATTCCTTGCACAACAGGTGAGATGATGCTTTCTTTCATGTCTGTTGTCATTGGTCTGGCGAGCTTTGCCCTCATCATAGGTGAAATTGACAGTATAGTTAGGGAAAAGAACAAGATAAACGTGTGGTTTCGGGAAAAACTGGATGAGACTCACAAGTTTATTGATCGTCATAAGCTTTCGCCTGACCTATCTCAACGGATCCTGCACTACATAGAAGAGGGCTGGCGAAGAAACAGAGGTTTGGAGGATAAGAACCTTCTGGAAAGTCTTTCGGCCACCCTCCGTAGGGATGTACAGCTCTGCCTCCACCGGCGCATGGTTGCAGATGTTCCATTTTTCAGGCAATGCAGCAAAGAGTTCGTGGACGCTGTGTGTGAAAAACTGGAAGCAGGTTGGTGTCCTCCAAATGAAATATTGATTCACAAAGGGAGCATTGGGATGGAGATGTATTTCCTCCACGAAGGAGAAGTTGAAGTTAGCGCCGACCCGGAAATGACTCACGTCTTTGCAAGGATGCAAGGTGGCTCCTTCTTTGGAGAACTTGCCTTGCTACATGAGGGGGGGTTGCTGCGAACTGCATCGATACGCTCAACGACCTACTGTGAATATGCAACGCTCAAGAAGGGTGATTTAGACCAGCTTCTACTGCGCTTCCCTAGAGAGAAGAAGATGCTTTGGCGAATGTCGCAACAGCGTAAGGCGAGGTCTGACCAGTTGGAAGCAGAAGAAGCAGCTAGATCACATGCAGCAATTATTTGCCAGAGGGCAATTCGACAGTATCGTATGCGTAAACTGCTTGACGTGACAGACACTAATGTTCCCTCTGGTTCGAAAGCCCGACTAGTTGTTTGAGGTAATTTGTGAATAATGTTGAATAGTTATGTGCTTCTTATGTGTTGGGTATTTCTGAACAGTCCGTCTGCAGGGCTTCAATATGAGGTTCTATCTTGCATTTTCATGCTTTTGCATGAGGAGAATGTGTGATGGCCACGGGGCAGTGCTGATTGTTCGTCCCACTTGCTGTTGCTTACATGGACACATTACTTCCTTGGTGCATTGTAAGCTTCCTTCCAGCCTTTGGAACTATCATTGGTGTCCATTACCAGCATTCTGTAGCGAGTTGTACATATCATGAGTTTGTGCGTAAAGATTCTTTCACTTGGGTGTAAATATGGCTTCGCACATTTCCAAAAGATCTTGTATTCAACGCCATAGGCACTCCTTGGAGTTACTTTGAAAGCCAACTCTGATCCACTCTCCTTCGCCGGACGAATGGATAGTCGAAGTTGTATTCTTGCCATGGACAATCTCATATCCATTGCATGTTCGCCATTTCATGCCGCGGATGGAGTTGCTTCGTGCTCGTAGTTGACTGTGAAGTTGTGGAAGAGATACTACATGTGGGCCTTTTATGCTTCAATACGAGTTGATACTTCCTTGCCATAGCTAGCAGAAAAACACATTTGTAGTTGAGCGTTGCAAACTATCCGAGAATCTTTCTCGCCACCGCAAGGAGACGTTACATTTGGCGACAACTCTTGTGTACCATATGCGTTCTCCTAACATACTTCTACCCCATTGTAGCTTGAACAGTGACTACATCGTGCAACATGGCGTTGCAAATTCTTGCCAAAGTTGTAGCCCTCCTTTCCTGCCACTATGTGTAGAATGTGCAACAACACGTAAGCGATTCCCCCGGAGGGATCTTCAAGCATTATGGGGGGCTGATCGCGCTAGGGTCGATGGCCATCACATGGTTGCCCTCCCACTATCCCCGTATGTGCAGCTCACAGGTGCACTCCCGCATTCCAATTTACGAAGGTTCTCTTTTGGGATATTCTCGTCAAACTTCTTTTTTGCCAAAAATGAACGTTGGAGGCTTTGCTATTGCCCCATACTTGCGGTTGCACGAGGACTTGTCCCAATTTCATTTTTGTGAGCAAATCGCTTTTGTCCCGGGGAAGAATATCCGTCCAATTTCTCGGTCCTTCAAGAACTTACCCCGATAAGAAGTTGTAGAGCTTGCCATGATCCCATGGAAAGCAAGAATAGACACCTTCATCTCTATCCCTTTAAATTTTTGGAACGACGTCGCTATAGGATATTTCTACAGCTTTACCTCTAGCCTTGAAAATCTCGAAAGTTTGTAGCTTTCACGATACTTGGCTTTTCAAAGGGCATTTCTTTTTTTGCCAACGGACGCTCTGCTTTGCCCTATTCTTGCCAGCAACAAAGACTTGAGGCATGTTGCCAAGCAAGTGAGAGAGATTTCGTAACATACGATCCTGTCCAACTACGATGTATTATTGTTTATCTTCGACGATTGCCTGTCCGTAACGTTTTGTGGCGTCCCTCAAATTGGGCTACTTCAAGCATGCATTCGATGATTGCATGTTGCAATCACGGGCCCTTGATACATAATCGATTTGTGAGTGATATCGATCGAAATGTTGCTTTGTGCTTCTGTTGTGTGTGGCACAAATCTTATCCTAAAAGATGGGTCACCCTAACAAATAGGCGCGAGCACATCGCGACCTTGCCGTTCTAATCATATCTTGGTATGCAACCGTCCGGAATGCCTTGCATTTTAGTTCCCTAGCTAGTAGGCCAGGCTCCTTTCTTCGTGCAACACACGTACTTCATGACCACTCTTTAGCAAGGGATTGCCGAGAGGGGGCTGGCGGGCAACCCATTGCACCGGTGTACAATGTCGAACTCTACCACCTTACGGCGAGGCTTACCATCTTTCCCTTCGCTTGGACATTTTTGTCACACAACGTTTTGGGTGTTTGGCGGATTAAATCCACATTGTTCAACATTGGCTTCATACGTTATCGCACTGCCTTCGTATTGCCATATTTCTCTCTGCAACTAGTGCTCTATCTTTTAAGCTCATTTGTTTAATTGTTGTCCTTGCCGCATCGATTTGCAAGACGTTTGTTGTCCAATGGGCCGCGATCTTGAGGCGTAGTAAAACTAGACATATGGGCAAACATTTTAAAGCCTCTATCAAGCGTATGGACAGTGAGAAAAATGGTGCGACCACGTGTTCGCAACGGATGCTTGAATCCACGATCTCTACGTGCAAGATATTTGGCAAGGACGCCGTCATCGTCATTTAAGCAGTGGATTTGATCATCAATGCTCATGCCACCAAAGAGGATCACACTTGAGCCAATTTGGCAGAAGAAGGGAGAATTCGAGGAATCCGAGGGGTATCGTTTCGCCAAATTTTGTTCTCGCTTTTATTTGGAAAGATACACAGCCTTCAAAACCATGCGATTCAACCTTATTCATCCCGACAGACTTGGACGTTTTGTAGCTAATCGACGGGTCGTTTCCAAGCTTCCGAAGCCATTGCTAGCACGGGAAGGAATCGAATTGACGGCGATAGAAAGCGAGGCACCGCTTCACGGGAGCTGTTTTCATCTTCCACACCTTCGATTGTTACCTTGGGTACTCTCCGATCGGCAGGTGGCATAGCTCCATCTCCATCTTGCCGCCACGCATCCATGGCTCGTCCATCTCGTGGTGGTCCCATCCCTCCCTCTTCAGAGAAGAAACTCCCTGGTGGTCCATGTGTCTCCACGACCGTTCACTCGCATCCATCGACGTCAGCGACACGTGAGATGGCGATGGAATGCGCACGTGGAACACGTGCTGCAAGACGCACATGGAAGGTCCGCGCGTCTGCCACGCGTCCCAGTGCTTCGCCAGACGAGCTGCGGGTGAAACCAGGCGCACTGGCGCCGCTGGTGCGAGGTCGCGGGCTGGCCCAGTCGGACGCATTCCGCGCTGCACAACCTTGCGAAGGACAAGTGGAAAGGAACGGAGACAAAGAAGCGTGCGAACGTGGACCGCCCTCGCTGGAAGGGTACCTGAGACGCGTGCTGTGCGCCCAGGTGTACGACGTGGCGCGCGAAAGCGAACTGGACTTGCTCCCGCGGCTGTCTGAATCCGTCGGCAACGAATTGTGGCTCAAGAGAGAGGATTGCCAGCCTGTTTTCTCCTTCAAGCTGCGTGGCGCCTACAACAAGATGGTGCGCATGGATGCAGAGTCCAGGAAAAACGGCGTGGTGTGCTCCTCGGCCGGAAACCACGCGCAAGGCGTGGCCATGGCGGCGGCCAAGCTGGGCTGCAGCGCCGTCATCTGCATGCCAGTGACGACACCAGACATCAAAGTGAGCAACGTAAAACGCCTCGGAGCCGAAGTGGTGCTGGTAGGTGAAACGTACGACGAATGCCAAGCCTACGCCAAACAAAGAGGGAAAGAAGATGGAAGAACGTTCGTCCATCCGTTCGACGATCCAGACGTCATCGCGGGACAAGGAACCGTGGGAATGGAGATCTTGCGACAGTGCGGGAACCAACTGCCTGAGGCAATCTTCGTCCCTGTCGGTGGAGGAGGACTGATCGCGGGAATCGCAGCATACGTCAAGGCAGTCCGTCCAGAAATCAAAGTCATCGGCGTGGAACCAGTCGGGGCCAATGCCATGGCACTGTCCTTGTCCAAAGGAGAACGCGTCTACTTGGACAAAGTGGATGGCTTTGCGGATGGGGTTGCGGTCCGTGAAGTAGGTGAAGAGACCTTCCGGGTCGCAAGCAGCCTACTGGACGGAGTGGTCCTCGTCAGAAACGACGAAATATGCGCAGCAATCAAGGATGTGTTCAACGACACCAGGTCAGTGTTGGAACCTGCCGGTGCATTGGCGGTGGCTGGTGCAAAGGCTTATATCCAACATGCAAAATGCAAAGGTTGCCGGTTTGTGGCCATTGGGAGCGGCGCCAACATGAATTTTGATAGACTAAGATATGTGTCGGAGCTGGCAGATATAGGGGCACATCGAGAGGTCGTGCTGGCCACTACCATCCCAGAGGAACGGGGGAGCTTCCTCAAATTTGTAGATACTGCTGTGGGATCCGAGCTGCCAGTCACCGAGTTCCGTTATCGATTTGCCGCAGACATGAAGGCCACCATTCTGTATGGTGTTGGCATTCGGACAGAGGTGGAACTGAACGTTTTGTTGCAGAATCTGGAAGAGGCAGGTATGTCGTCCATCAACCTGACGAACAGCGAGCCAGCAATGGAGCATCTTAGGTACTTGGTAGGTGGGAGGGCTAGAACATTTACCGGGAATGTTCCAGACGAGAGGTTGTATGTTGTGCAATTTCCAGAACGTGCGGGGGCCTTGAAACGTTTCCTGGAGGCCATCTCTCCTCGTTGGAACATCACTCTGTTCCATTATCGAGCGACCGGGAACATGAAATCCAGCGTTTTGTTGGGGCTTCAGGTACCCGACGCAGATTTGGAAGAATTTCATGCTGTGACGCAGCAGTTGGACACCTTGTATTCATTTTCCAAGATCGAAGGCTCCACGGCGGATGCCTTTCACATGCTCCTGGGTTGAGCTCTTTTTTTTCCACAGGCCTGTAATGCCAGATACGATTCCATCGTACGTTCACCTTCCCTCTCCTTCCACTCCAGGTGGCATCGATGGCGTTGGAACGCACCCTTGTCCTGCATTTGTCTTCCATGGCTGCCTTGCAATTCCCACACCCACCTCTGTTTCTGCTGACATGAAACCAAGGGACGAACCACTCGGGTTGGCCTCTCTCCCTCCCTTTTGCTCCAGGGGCGGTAATTGGCGCCGAGGGAGCTGCGGACCCGACCGGGGTGCCTCCGTGAATGCCCCCCTTTCGGGAGGGAGTCGTGGGGGTGCGAGGGGAGGGCGGTCGACGAAAGGGGGGCATGTGGATCGAGGAAAGCAAAGCACGCAAAGCACGATCGCAGCAGGCGCAGCACGCGCAGCACGCGCAGCACGCAGGTGCAATGGGCAGCGGATCGCGCGCAGGCGCGGAGGAAGGAGGACACGAGACGTTGGAGAAGCTGGCAGACGCGGCCGAGCAGCTCAAAGGAGCGCAAGGGGAAGGAGCGCAAGCCGGAAAACGCGAGGCGCTCCGTCCGGCGGGACGTCGGAGGGTGTTCTGCCGGAAAATGGTGCCGATAGCCAAGCTCGTGAGAGGCGTGGACGAAGCGTACTTGCAAGGAAAAATCAATTCGCTCAAAGACGACGAGTTCGGACCGCTGCTGCAGCACCTCTGCGGTTCGTGTCCGGAGCAAATGATGATGGCCTCCTTCTGGAGCCGTCCCGACGCAGACGACCGTGCAGTTGCCATGATACTCTCCACTCCCGAATTCTGCTGGACGAAAATCATGCCGAAAGACGTTCCGGATCTCATCGTGAGGAGGAAAGGTTGCGGATATCAACCCACTGCCAAACTGACAACCATGCTGCTAGGAGAAGGTGCGGAACCGCCGCCTAGCAAGCCTGTTCGAGAAAGACGCATTGGAAGCAAAACCATTCCGACACAAAACAGATCCCTGGCCGAAAAGTCTGACACGGAGAAAGACCCAACGCCGGTCGAGAGCCGAGAAACCACGCCAGAGGCGAAACCTGTGGCGGAATCTCAGGAGCTGCATCCACACCCTTGGGAAGTGAGGATGGAAAGTGCCTTGGAAAGCTTAGGCACCTCCAAGGAAGATAACGAAGAACTCTACACCTTATTTCGTCAGCTGAACGAGTTGCGAGAGATGCACAAGAGAGAGTTGATCCGCGAGGAAGCTCTGATGAAAAAGAAAAGAACGTACGAGCGAGACCTGATGGTCGGGCTCATTGCTCGAGAACGACGACTTCTTGACGACCTGAAGCAAAAAAACGATGTCAGGGAATCCGAGCTTTTGCAAGCGATTTCCAGGAATGCCATTGCTTAGCGTCAAGCAATGGTCCTACGAGCCAAGAGAAGCTCTCCGCAATCGTACGGGAAATAAATGTGCATGATTTACCTTCAGACCCCATTCAGTTTATTTACAGAGTAAAACTCTGGAACAATCTCGGCCAACCAATGTGCTTCTATGGGAGTAATCTGTCTTAAGTACTGCCTCGAAGTTCTCATAAGCTCGCTAAAGACGATGCAGTCTGGTTTATTCTTCAAGCAGACCGAGGATGGGTGGATCGATGATACCTGCCTCCCATAAAGAGTTTGGTATGTTCCGTCGGGTAGTTTCCGCGAAGCATGGAGGAACAAACCAGTTACCAGGCACTTACGAACAGCCATGAACTCATCCCCACAGGATACCATCTGGATTCCTAGTCCTTCCATGTATTTTCTAAGCTGCACAGAAACATCGTACGCCCGTCGAAGGGCACGTGCATTGATGAAGTTTTCACGGCACCATTTCACCTTCTGTTTTTCCTTCCCACCTGCTCTTTGGTAGCCACGAAAGATCTGGAGAAGAGTCAGATGGTCACCTTCCTGGTGAATAAACTTCCGATGCGCCATTTCAGCCACCGATTTCTTCTCCTTTGGCTTGTACATGACTGCCTCGGCAGACAGCATGGCAACGATAGCGACGATTTCTTCCACACATTTGAAGTCTGGAGAAGCCAGCAAGACCCGTGCATACACAGGGTCAACCGGCAGCTTTGACATCTTGACTCCTATACTTGACAGCTTGCCATGCTCGTCCAAGGCTCCCAGACCAAGGAGTAACTCGAGTGCTTTCAGGACTGCCGCTTTGGGAGGCGGGTCCAAAAATTCGAACCCAAGCACATCATCGATGCCCAGCGCCTTCAATTGCAACACCACAGACCCTAAATTGCAGCGCTGGATTTCTGGTGGAGTTTCAGGGAGCAGTTCGTCATACGCTGCTTCCGTGTAGAGACGAAAGCACTTGCCTGGGCCTTCACGACCAGCACGACCACAACGCTGCTGAGCTTGAGCCTTGGAAATCGGGACAATCGCCAACGACTCAGCTCCTACCTTTGCACTATATCCCCGTGATTTGACCACCCCTGGATCTACAACGTATTTCACTCCAGGTATGGTGAGCGATGTTTCTGCAATGTTTGTTGCAAGTATCACCTTTCTCGCCCCATGCGGTGCCTTTTCGAAAGCTTTCAGTTGCAGCTCAGACGGCAGCGCCGCGAAGAGCGTCCGGATGCAGAGTTCCTTTGTTTCTGCGGGCAGAAGTTTGATCTTGTCGTGCAGCAGACGTTCCACAGCTTCGATTTCCTCTTGTCCAGTCAAGAAGGCGAGGATATCTCCTTCGGGTTCATCTTCGTGTATCTGGAGCACCGTGCAGATCACTCCGTCCACGTAGTCTTCTTCAGGTTTCGCAGTGTAGTAGATTTGCACTGGAAATTGCCTTCCTTGCACGTAGACGCACAGCGCTTTGTCGAAGAATTCGCTGAACCTTCCTGCATCGAGACTGGCCGACATGACGATGAGTCGCAGCTTGTTCCGTTTCCCTTTTTGTGCGGTTTCGTTCCTCCTCTTCTGTACACTTTTGAGCACGCCGAAGAGCACGTCGGTGTGCAGCGTCCTTTCGTGCGCTTCGTCCAGCACGACGGTGGAATACCTTCGCAGCATTGGATCGAGGAGTGCTTCGCGCAGCAGCATGCCGTCGGTCATGTATTTGATCAGGGTGCGTTCGCTTGTGCAGTCTTCGAACCGCACCGCGTATCCCACTTGCTGTCCCAATTCGCTCTCCATCTCCTCGGCCACGCGTCTGGCGATGCTGGTGGCGGCCACGCGCCTCGGCTGCGTGATGGCGACGCCATGTCCAGGCCACGCCAGCTTGGCTTCCACCAAAAACTGCGGGATTTGCGTCGTCTTTCCGCTCCCTGTCTCTCCCACCACCACCAACGTGTCGTGTGTACGCATCAGATCCACCAGCGATCCGCGGGACGCGTGCACGGGCAGGCCGGCGCGCTCCTTCGCCATCGCCGCGCGCCGGATGCGGCCATCCGCCATGGCGCACGACGGTTCGCACGACTTAACTCGTGCGTAAACTCGAGGCGGTGGCATCCGACCCTTCTCGGAAGTTGTGGACTTGGACCCAAAGAGGAGAGCTGACCCATCCATGAAGTGGACACGAGAGCTGTGGAATGGGAATCATGAGGAGGATGTGCAAAGCAAGAGGACACGATTGCGGTGGTGGTGGTGGTGGTGGTGGTGGGATGGAAACAAAACAAAACAGTGTGGGATGGGACCGACGCCGCAGGCGCGAGGGTCTGGCCAGAAAGGGACCGGGTGATTGTCCCACAATCCACCTGCAATCTAACGATATCCCGAAATCACCAGCAAATCCCTCGCAATCTCTCTCCATGACTCGTCGCAAACATTGACTTGGGTACGGCTTGGTTATCTGTAGTAGGCCTTGAAAACCATGGCTCCAATGGCTTGAAGTACACATGTCTTACACGAATCGTTGAACAACCTCGATGTTGTCTTGGACGACGTTTCGCTCGTGGAATCTTGCCTCTACCAGTGATCGAAATCAAAACCTTGCATGCCCAAAAACCAAAACAAAGGATGCTTTGTTCTCCATCTTCCCTTCGACATTGCCAAACCTACTCTATAAGACGAACAAAATCGTCTTGGTTTGCGGCAGAAAAATGTGAACACGATAAATGAGGCGTTTGCCATGGGTGCAGAGCACCCAAATGAGAAAGGCTCAATCAGATCTGCGAACCTTCACCTTTGTAGAAACCAAGCATAGAGAGACCATTTCCTTTCCATATCTACCAAATAAGGGAAGTGCGTACGGGAATCGGCTCCAGCAAGAGCCTTCCAGCTTCACCGGCATCTAGCCTATCAGAAAAGGAGAAAGTTGTTATGCCCTGTCACAACGTACAACATGGTGCGCGTCAAGGGAGGACACTAGATAGAAGAAATAGTACCTCGCTTGGGGGCCAGGATGGTTGCACTCATTTGGAAAGTAAAGAAATTTCTCAACAGCATAGGTTGAGTACCTACCATTGGGAAACTGTAACAATATTTTTATGCATGCCACGTTGTTCAATGCCAAGACATTGCATCCCAGTGGGTTCCGGATATGCTGTAAAACATCCCCAGTCTCCTCCACCCTGGCGAAAACTTTGAAATTTGTGTCTTGGCTGGCCTAAATCTCTTGCCATTCCTCCGACCCCAGAACAGTACGGCGAATTATCGATTTCAGATCATTTGGATCAAGGCTTCCCGTGAAGAAGGCTCTCAAGACCTTGGATGTTCTACGTGCAAATACAGTTGCCTGTGCTGCAGGACACTCGATTACTGCCCAAAGTTGGCATGCTTTGGTGAAAGCGACCTATAAAAATAGATTTAACCCATTTTTCATGGCTGCTCTATCACACCATCTTGGTTTTCGTTCTTTGAGAAAGGGCAATTGTCACCAAAGATATCCAGGAAATAAATCCTCATGATGTGGTGCAGAAGGGTGCGGTGGAATATGCCTACATGTACTGGTCCATCACAGCACAACTGTTCTTGAATGTATTAGAGCGCCAACACCAGCATTGCAGTATCGTCAAATGGCACAGTGCACAAAATTGTGAGCAAACGAACGGCTCATCTGCCAGCAATCCACTTTCTGGTTTCAAGTCTTCAGCTGGTGGGTATGTAATCGTGCACATCCAGTAGTGCAGCGGTAGCACATCCACCCTCCTGGAGTTCTTGTAGTACCACGGCTATTTGTTTGAATATACTTTCAAGAGGGGATTCTTCAGTACACGTTTCTTCTGCCTCGCTACCCCCATGAAGCACTGACCATCCAACCGCTCGCAACGCATCAGCAAAGCGTTCTCGCTGATTCTGAGCTAAGCAATGTCCTACTGGAGATGTCGCAGGGTCATCATAAGCCAGCAGGGCCACCACTTCACGCATTGTCTCCGCATCTTCGACGCGTGCATCGCCGCCATCCTTGGCAGCTTTGGCTAGGTCCCCTCGAGCTATTGCCAAAGCAGTCGGTGTGTCCTTTTCTCGCACAGCTTCCACCAAAGCTTGGCAAGCAGCAAGAAGTCGCAGTCGTGCGGGTGGGGGATCTGCTTCGGTACCTCTCACTTCGGCCACGAGAGCCATCGCGTTGTCCACTTCTCCATGTCTTGCATGTTCCACGGCTCGGTTCAGCTTCTCTTCTTTAGCTGCGGCAGCCACCACTGCAGCAACCCTCGCTTGGTCTTCCGCTTCCATGTTCACAAGTTCCAAAGCTGCCTGCTCTGGGCTGGTGCTCACGTCCATGCTTACCACCTCCTCATCCTCTTTGCATTGGGCTTTGGATGTCCTGGCTTGCTCAGACCCCACCTTGTCCATGCTGTTTGCCCTCTCGCGTGTTTGAACGACTTTTCGCGCGGCCCGTACGTATCCATGGTGCCTCAAATGTGCAGTGACAACATCCAAGGCAATGTCTTTGGCATGCATTCCATTTTGCAAATCAGCCCTTGCTGTTTCTCTGGCATACCGTTTGGCTTCTGCCACCATTCTAGCTTCGTCGGCAACGTAAGGTGGTGCAAACACTGCATCCACTTCTTCGCCGGGCGTCCTCAATCCTACCGTGGGCCACATATCTTCATCGCCCAGTCCTGTGGCCGCCACGCCCAACGCCACTCCGTTCTTGAAGAACTCGACGGTCTTTTTGCTCCGATCCAGGAGGCATCCCACGACATCACCAGCAGCATAGGTTGGTCCATATGCATTTCCACGTGCTCCGCCCACAAACACTCTTCCATCGTCTCCATGGTAGCCCACGCTTCCTGGTTCCCATCCTGGCAAGCGATCGGCTCGCACGCCGCTAGCCGAGAGTCCCACGCCGATGAATCCTTCTCGTCCCGTGGATCTCACGCGCACTTCGAAGTAATACATCGGTTCGCGACGCGACGTAGGCACGTCGGAACGCACCGAAGCGGCGTCTCGGTCCGAGGCACCTGCACCCACGTACCTCGCCAGCGTCCCGTCCACCGCGATGTGCGCACCAGCACGTGACGCGTCCCATTTCGACGGTCGTGGCGCCATCCTCCTTCTCTTTCGCTTCGTGGACGTGGACGTGATGCGCGCGTCCGCTTGGACTTGTGATGGAATCGCGATGGTACACGTTCGGACGAACACTGCTCGTGCCTCTGCAGAGAAGAAACTCAACGAGGAGGAACACGAGGAGGACGAGTTGGCACATGGGAAGGGAAGGAGCACTTGCACGTGATGGATGGATGTTCAGATGGAAGTGCCGAGCAAACACGCGGTGGCGTGGACGTGGACACGGCGAAGCAAGTCTCCGCATGCGATCGACAAAGAGGAGAGGAAGGCCGAGGGAGAGGCGCGTCAACGCCGTGACGATGCCCAACGCGGTCGAGACGACGGAGCTTGGCCTTGCTCTTTGTTCGATGATGGCTAGGCCATCTGCTTGGCGATCAGAGGACTCGTGCATGGCCGAAAGAGAAACGCACCTCGACGGGGCATAGTTTACGTGTGATTAGTATCTCTTGGTCCATTTTTGAAGAAGATGCAGCTTCAAAACAAGGTGGAACGACGTGTAGTTGTTCTCCCGTATTGGACACGTGCAATTCCTTTGCTTCGCACGGAGCCTTTGCTTCACGAGCTACGCCAATGTTGTGTGGTTCGATAGCGTCGTGGTTTCTTTCAATTGGTCCTTCTCAAATGTCGAAGCTCGCTTCTTTTCTATCCTTGAAGCGAATCGATCCCGACACGCGAGCCACGTACTCAAGGCGTGTGCATAGCCAATCACATCGACATGGCGTGGATCCGAATGCTTCCATTCCTTCGCGCAACTCCCCTTGCAATCGCTCGTGGTGCGACGGTCGAGCACGGCCCCATCTCGACCCCCTGGTGTCTTTCACGTGGCTCCCACGTGACAGCGTTTCGGTCGGTGCACCCTCTGCCTTCGATCCCCAAAGACCGTCTAGACCGTCGATCTCTGCGATCCTTCCACGGTCTTTCCTTTCGCCCGTTTCGAAAGGGGGTCGGGATCGGAACGATCGGGTCTACGTTCCGGTTTCGATTGGAAGCGACCTCCCAACTGTTCCTCCTGGATCCGGTTCCCAGCTTTCTCGTGTGGTGAAAGACAGATGGAGGGGCGTCGTCTCAGCCACAACGAGAGGTCCAGAACGAACGGTGGCGAAGCAGCAGCGCTGCACGCACACGACAGCATGTCCGCCGTACCTGCGCAGTTCGACGGGAAGCAGTTCAGCAAGGACGAAGTGTCCGAGAAGGTGGTGGAACAGTACGACGACAAGCTCACGCGGATCTTCTACCAATGTGTCATGGGTGAGGGGTCGTGGCGGACCACAGGCGAACACCATGGGTGAGGAAACAGAAGAGGTGGGCAGGGACTGACGATGCGAGCCGCTCGTGGATGCAACCTGCTGCAATGCGACGAATACGGGAATCGAATGGTGCTCCACCACGACGCAGGTGGAGGTGGACACGACATCCACTTTGGCATCTATCGTGACGAAGATTATGGAGTGAAAGAAGCTGCTGCTGCCACCACAGAATTCATGCTCCTGAACATGGACTGGGCCAAGAAAGTGCGCCCCACCGATCGTGTAAGTCTTCAGCTAGGGAAAGGATGGACGTGGTAGGAATCCAGTGCCTTTCAGACATGCAGGCAACCCACAAACAAGTAGTGATGCAAAGACTGACCCTTCGCCGACCTTGCAGGTGCTGGACCTTGGATCAGGTCATGGCGGAGGCACGCATGCAATCGTGAAAAAGTTTGGATGTCATGTTAGTGGGATCAACCTCGGCCCCCAGCAGAACGAAATGAACCTGGAGAGGTGCAAGGAGCTCGGCATTGCAGATAAAGTGGATGTCCGCGTGGGTAACATCAACGATGGATTGCCCAAAGAATGGGAAAGTTCCTTTGACTATGTCTTCAGCTGCGAGGTACTTTGTCATGCTGCAGTAAAGGAAGATGTTTTCAAAGAAATCTACCGAGTTCTGAAACCTGGTGGTGTCCTTGTTTTCACCGACATCATGGGTTCAGACGAAGCATCAGAAGAAGCTCTTCGCCCATTTACAGATCGCAATGCCACGACCTACATGGGGCGCCCTTCAAAGTACATCCAGGCTATCAAAGGAGCTGGCCTTAAGCATCTGTGCTTCTGGGACCAATCTGAGCATCTGGAGACTTTCTTCCGTGGCATGTACAAGCAGACTGTGGACAACAAGGAGACCATGCTCAAAGCAGGTCTGACTGAGAAATACCTCCAGAGCTGGGAAAAATCTCTTAGCGAGAGAGCTGAAATCCAGAGCAAAGAGTCCGCATTTGCATGGGGGGTATTTGTGGCCAAGAAAATGGCCTAGCCTCCTTTCAATGCAGCTTTTGGTGTCTCTAATGATGGCTTCGAGGAAATTTGCCCCATTTTGCTAGGGTGCCCCTACCGCTGGTGTGCCGAATACTGATTTTAGCCTACTGATGAGTTTGAGAGAGTGAGCCACTACACCAGAGGATGCTTCATCTTGCCTTGTGATTCTTTAATCAGAGAACATTTTTCTTCCCTTCAACAGCCTCTCTACTCTCTGTTATATCGTGCTACTGCTGTCAACAGTTTGGAATCAGCATGGCCGATTATCAACAGCCCTCGCGTGCTGGACAGACCCTGGAGATCCATCGCATGTAGGGGCTCCGGGAATCCGAGGACCACCGGTCCTGTTGACATGGCAGTCACACTGCTTGCTCACGTTTGGAGAGGGTGAGGTGGTCCAATTTAGCAATGAAAGCGTAGGAACTTACTGAACACCGAGTCTGGCTTGCAGCATGTTCCTGCAGAGTGTGTACCGCAACATGAACAGACGCTTGATCGATTGGATATTCCCTTCTGTTGCCCAACTTTTGGTGCAGGCGCCCAGAAGCGAGCGTTGGGATCCACTTGCACATGCAACACACCCATGGCACCTGCCACCTTTCAGATTGTCCTTGTCTCCCTCCTTCCTTCCATACCACGACCTATTCTTTCCTGTGCGGTGGTGTCCAAGGAAGCACCATCTCATGGCTTGCACACCACTAGCAACACACCATGCGAGGGTACCTTCCACCAATGATCTTGGCCAATGGCACTGGAGTGAACCTTGGATGTGTCCAAGGTGAGCTACGTCCCTCACCACGAAACGCACGTGTCGAAACGAGACGATGCGTCCCACCGCGGCGCCATGGGCGCGACAACACAGCTCCGCGAACCCGTGCGCGTACTTCGCGGATGGTGGAGACGGGAGTGCAGGCGCGGAAGAAGGTGCAAGCCCAGGAAGAACGACTCTCGACCTCGCGAAACACACCTTCGCCGTGCCGGAGAAATGGATCCGCAGCGGAGAAGATCTGCAAGCTTTCTTGCGTTCCGAAGTCGCACGTGACTTCGTGGCGTTCTTGAGCTCCCTCAGCCGTGCGGTGGAAGGAAAGAAAGTGGGAGACGAAACGGACGTGTCGGAGATGCTCGTGAAGCTGGACGGATTGCTACACGAGATGGCTGCATGGGTGGAAGAGATTCCACCAGCAGAGAACCGAGTGCGCTTTGGGAATCCTTCGTATCGTATCTGGCATGCTAGGATGGTGGAACACGCCAAAAAACACATGGAAACGATACTCCCAAATGACATGGTGGAAGCTGCCGTGGAACTGGCAGAGTATTGGAAAGATAGCTTTGGAAACGCGTCTAGAATAGATTATGGAACTGGCCACGAGACCAACTTCATGGCCTTCCTGTACTGCCTTGCAAGGATGGGCTTGGTCCAAGAGAATGATAGAGAAGCACTTGTGCTGCGCATCTTCAACGACTATCTGAGATTGATGCGAAAGGTGCAAGTCACGTATTGGCTGGAACCTGCAGGGTCCCATGGGGTATGGGGGTTGGACGACTACCAGCATCTTCCATTCTATTTTGGTGCAGCTCAGCTTCAGGGGCACAAGTACATAACGCCTAGGAGCATACACAATGTTGAAGTCCTTGAAGGATTCGCAAAAGATTACATGTATCTATCTAGTGTAGCTTTCGTGCTTCATGTCAAGAAAGGGCCGTTAAAGGAGACATCGCCCATCTTGAGCGATGTAAGTTCTGTGAAAGACTGGGGAAAAGTCAACCGAGGGATGCTACGCATGTACCAAAATGAAGTCCTGGGAAAGTTCCCGATCATGCAGCACTTTCTTTTTGGATCTATCATCACACATCCATAGTGGACTTCGGAAAGCGCCATCGTGGGGGCAAAGGATGCTAAATGCAAGGCTTTTCGATGGAGAGCGGTTCAACACTATGTTTCTGAAGTCTATGGAGCACAGAAACCCTTCAGCTTGGTGCCGGTACTGCTGTTCACAGTTAAATATCTTTGCAATCGTCCTTGGAGCTATATCAACGGCAGCATACATAACGTGCTTGATAGCCAATCCTTCCATCAGAAGTTGCAAGCGTAGCATGGTATCGATACAATCGTGATTGTGCCACTTTGAGGTGTTTTGCAGCCACCAATTCATTGGCCTTCCAACGTGTGGAGTATGACAGGTTAGCGTTCGAGAGAATAAGAAGGATTGGTACGAATGCAGCCTTGGGATGCTGAGTAGATAGAATATGTGCAAAAGAGATGAAGGCATAGGCCTTTGTCTGTTGCTGTGACGGGACACATCTCTTCACGTGGAAAACTCAATCACCTGCATTTGAAAGCGGAGTGACAGCCCATTCTGATGTGCCACAGTTCTGCCCATGAACACCAGGCTCCTTCACAACACTGTCCCACTTCCTACGTTGTGAATATCTGTCACGAGGTCCCAAAGGACCTTGTTCAGGTCGTCTTGTCCCTTTTCAAGCGACCCTTTTTGTAAGGAAAACGACTCGGGTTTAAACCCAGACGGTTCCCTTTTCAAACCGGTGAGAATCCCTTCGGCATTCGTAAGTTGTGGTGCAGTGGTTACGTGTCGAAAGTGCACGCTTCACGTGGACCAGGCGCGGCCATCTTCCTTCGGAGTCGCGCAAAGCGAATTGAGAGGACTTGGTGGAGCGAACGGAGGTTGCATCTGGAGAGAAGGACAGGAAAAAGCTCTCCGGTAGCGTTTGTATCTAACCAGAGGGACGAGGGGTCCCGGTGCACATCCAAGCTCGACAATCATGGAGGATCGAATTGTCAAGGAGGGAGTGCTGTGGAAACGAGGAGGGTCCACTGCAAAATGCTTCAAGTCGTACGGATGGAAGGAAAAACAAGTGGAACTCAGCAAGAATGGTGTCCTGTGCTACTTCTCCAAGGGGGGAGAAAGAGAGACAGCAACAAAGATCATAGTCACGCCTGGCAGTGTCAGAAAACTACCAAGGAGAAAACAGATACTGTATGGAAAGCACAGCAAGCATGCTTTCATGATCACAGGTCATTATCACGTCTTCTATTTCGGGGCAGATTCAGAACATGAGTGTACGGCCTGGATGGAGGCGCTGGAAGATGCGTCCATCGTCCATGATGGCCAGGAAATGGGACACACTCTGAAAATGATGCACAGCCTCTTCAGACTTGCCGACAAAGATTTCAGTGGTACCATAAGCAAAGCAGAAGCTCTGAGTATTTCCCATCGTATGAATGCTCAATGCAACCCGTCAGAAATTTCTGTGGCTTTCCGCAAACGTGCCATCCTCAGCTTGAGCAAAGAGTTGGATTTTGAGCAATTCTGCAGCCTTTGGAGAGAGCTCACCCTCAACAAATTTGATATCACTGAATTTGAAAAAGCTGGAGGGGAGGACATCGACTCGACAATAACTCCCAAACAGCTGACAGCGTACCTACAAAGTCAAGGTAATTCAGAGGCATCCGAGGAATTCATCCGCATGGTGCTTTCCAAACACCTTGGCCTGGCTTCTGCTGATCCAACTGACCCATCACTGTTGGGATGCGACATATTTATGTTTTCAGATATTGTTCAAAGCAATGACAATGGGGTTTTGCATCAGAAGATTGTGAAAACTGTATACCAAGACATGACCCATCCCCTTTCCAACTATTGGGTAAACTCCAGCCACAACACATACCTCACTGGCGACCAACTGAAAAGCAGCAGCACCATTGACATGTATCGTATTGCTTTCGAGCAAGGTTCCCGTTGTGTGGAATTGGATACATGGGATGGAGCAAATGGCGAGCCAATCGTATACCACGGCTATACAATGACATCAAAAATCAGTTTCCATCAGATCATTCAATGCATCAAGGACTATGGATTCAAGTCATCTTCATATCCCCTCATCCTCTCCCTCGAGAACCATTGCAGCCTTCCCCAGCAAATTCGGATGGCTGAAATCATGGAAGCCATTCTGGGTGAAATGTTGGTTGTGCCCACGTTGGAGGACAAGCAACAGTTACCCAGCCCTGCTGCTTTAGTTGGTAAGGTTATCCTCAAGGGTGAAAAATCAAAAGGGAGTTCTCTTGGCATCGTGTCTGCAGAGGGAGCTAATGAAGGCGATCCAGTTGAACTCATAGAGTCTGCCTTGAAAGACAGTGCACCCAGCGTTGATTATGCGGTTGAAGCCATGGCAGAACTAAAAGAAGCCAAAGATAAGGCAAAAAATAGCCTGGATCATTTGGAAAAGCAAAAAACAATCGCGGTGCGTGCAGACTTGTCGAAGCTTATCTTTCTAGACATCGGATCGAAAAGTGCGTTGATAGAAGCATGGGAGGAGGGTCAGGTTAATGTTCCGAATGCACCTGCTACTCGGATGTGTAATATTTCCGAGCCATTGTGTTTTAAGCTTGCGCAAAAATTCTCGCAGCAGTGGAAGCTGCACAACAAAAAGCACTTGTCAAGAATTTACCCATCGGGTCTCCGTGTTGGTTCTTCAAACTTAAACCCATTATTCCCTTGGAGTCTGGGTTGCCAGATAGTGGCTATGAACCTTCAAGGACATGATACTACCTACCAACTAAATCACGGTAGATTTCTTCAAAATGCAGGATGTGGCTACGTGCTCAAGCCAACACAATTGAGAGATGAGAGGGACACTCCAGAAGATGCCCTTCCTGCGACTTGCATTGGTGCCAAGGGTGGGAAGGCAGGACTCTTGACGGTGAATGTGCTAACTGGGTATCATCTTCCGAAACCATATGGAGCTGTGAGGGGAGAGCGAATTGATCCCTATGTCAAACTTCGGGTATATAGCCCGTACGGATCTCGAGAAAAGTTTGTCACCCATGTGGTACGGCGGAACGGATACAACCCTCAGTGGAACGAGACATTCCAGTTCAATGTGCGAGATGTTGATCTGTCCATGTTTCATCTCGTCTGTCGTGATAAAGACTTTGGCTCAAGGGACGACATGATCGGCATGTTTTCATTTCCTGTAAACTTGCTGCAAACGGGACTTAGATATGTCCCTCTGGCAGGTAGGTGTCTCATCGGATGTCGACCTTGCTCACGGCAGGCACTACGAATCTCTTCTCTTGAGGTGCAGAACATGCTGACCATTTTCTCATTCTTTTCTTTCTACATTCATTTTTGCACGCTGGCACTTCTTTGGTTGCACGCGCAGGAGAGGGGGGCTGTCCTCTGCAGGTTCCTGGCGCAGGTGATCCTGGCATCCTATGTCATTTCACCTGGCAGTCCACTTCCACCAACCCATGAGCAGCCTCGGCCTTCTTTTCCATGGACCTGGTCCGTGGCATGCAAAATTCTGTGGTCCATCGAATGGATGGTGTTGCTCTCTGTGGATCAGATCCGGTGCTGCTTTCTTCCATGGATCCAACTGCCCCCCTTCTGTTCCTTTCGATTCAGGACGGTGATTCGGTCGGTTCGAAGACCTTCGATCAAACTGCACCGGACACCGACCGTCGTGCGGCGTCGCGTCGCCGCGGAAGACCGCCTTTCCGTCCCGTTTTCGAGGTGGACGTCGGCAACGCGACCACCTTCGCCTCCATGCGTCGAAACGCGCGTTCCTGAGCCGCCGTGCTGCTGTGCTGGTGAGGAGAAGACCGCGGTCCTTGCGAAGCCTCCAGGACACCAACCGGAGGAGCCTCCCAGGAGCCGAACCCGGGTTCGAACCGGGTCTCTTTCCGGTTTGAAAGGAGGTCCTCCCGGTTCGATCGGACGGTAGATTCGGTTTCGACCGGGTTCGAACGGTCGGTGGGACAAAAGGGGGGCATTGGACTCCAGGTCGACCCCAAGACGTCTTGCCTGGAGGGTCGCCCCACGAGCATTGGCAGTTGTCATCCCAAGTACGTTTGGGCGCACGTCTCAAGAAGACACGGACGTCATGAGTCCCAGCGTGCTGCTTTCTGGCATGCTGTGGAAGCGTGGAGGGTCCACATCCAAGTGCCTGAAGCGGTACGAGTGGAAGGAAAAGCACGTGCAGCTCTTGGATGACGGAACCATCTACTACTGGAGCAAGGACGAAGACGAAAGACTCAAGAAACGGCTCATTGCCACGGCTGGAGGGGTGCAGAAGCTTCCAAAACGTAAAGAAATCAAGTTTGGGAGGTTTGGACAGCATTGCATCATGATATCCGGTCAAAACTACGTGTTTTACTTTAGCTGTGCAAGCGAAGAAGAACGCCAGAAGTGGATGGAAGCCATGGAAAGCACTACCATGGTGTATGAAGGACGAGAAATGGGACCTACAATGAGGGCACTCCACAGCCTCTTCAGATTGGCAGACAAAGACTTCAGCGGTACCATCAGTAGCCAGGAGGCAAAAACTATTGCCCATAGACTCAGCAGTGGGATACCGGATGCTGAACTAGAAAAGGCATTCAAAAAGTTTCTCAAACGATTGAAAACCAAGGAGCTTGACTTTCATGACTTTGTTGATTTCTGGAGAGAGATGAGCCTGAATGGATTCGTGAAAAATCAATTCATGCTAGCCGGAGCAAAGAATATCAATGACTGCATCTCAGAAATGCAAGTTGTTGAGTACTTCCAAAGCCGTGGTAACGTTGACTGGGATATGGAAAAGATGACAAGCACTTTGAAAGAATACAGAAGATCTGGGTCAGCCATGAAAAAGATCACCGCTGAGGAAGGATGTGATATTTTTATGTTTTCAGAAGCGTTGCATAGCTTGACTAACTCTGTCCTGAAAAGCGAGATGTACAATACGGTCTATCAAGACATGGACCAGCCTCTGACTGATTATTGGATCAATTCAAGTCATAATACCTACCTTACAGGAGACCAGCTTAAGAGCGAGAGTACGATCGACATGTACCGCATTGCTTTGGAACAAGGTTTTCGTTGTGTAGAACTTGACTGTTGGGATGGCCCAGATGGGTGTCCAATTGTTTACCATGGATATACAATGACATCGAAGATTAAGTTTGAAGACATAATCGCCTGCGTGAAGACGTACAGCTTCAAGAAATCCAAGTACCCGGTTATTCTCTCGCTTGAAAATCATTGTTCTTATGACCAGCAGATACGAATGGCGGAAATTTTGACGAGCATACTAGGCGACACCCTTGTAGGAAGACTTCCTCCTGAGAGGACGACGATGCCGAGCCCCAATGAATTGATGGGTAAAATTATCTTGAAAGGGAAATCAACCGTTATTTCACTTGAGGTTGAGGAAGACGAAGAACCAGAGGATGATGAACAGTTTTTTGAAAGCAGCGTTGCTCCTAGCGAATCGATTAGAGCGTCTCAAGGAGTTGCGAAAGGTATGTCAAAGGTTCCACAAGAACTAGCACAGCTCATAATGATGGAATCAGTTTCCAGGCACAAAGTGAAAGGCATGTGGGGAGATGGTGTCGCAATAACAGATGACATGCCAACTGTTGGTTGCTGTTCCTTCTCAGAACCTACCACTATTAAGCTTGCTGGTATGCATGCAGAACTGTGGAGAGAGTTCAACAGGGGATGCTTCAGTCGGAACTATCCAGGAGGTTTGCGCTTCAACTCTTCAAATTTCAACCCTATGCTACCATGGTCTTTGGGTTGCCAACTTGTTGCCTTGAACATTCAAACTCACGATCGACCAATGCAACTGAATCATGGGAGATTTTTGGAGAACGGAGAATGTGGCTACGTTCTTAAACCAGATCATCTACGGAATCCTGGTGGAGTCCCTTCTATGCCTGTAGATCTGGGACCAGTCATTGGTCCGAATGGTGGAAGTTCAGGAACTCTCACTCTTACAATACATTGTGGGCACCTGATACCCAAGGCAAAGCATTCAATTGGAGGGGACAGGGTGGATCCATACATAAAGGTGCAAGTCTATGGTCCTTCAGGAGTCCATGAGAAAAGCCGTACAAAAACAGTGAATAATAATGGCTACAGTCCTCTGTGGGAATCAAAGTTCCAATTCAACGTTGAAGACACAGCAGTCTCCATGCTACTGTTGAGTTGCTGGGATGATATTCCTGCTCAGCCAGATGCACTAGTGGGTGTCTTTGCTGCGCCCATCAGTACACTACTCAAGGGAATTCGCTTTGTTCCAATCATAGGTGCGTGGATGTTTCTGTTCTGGCAACTGCGCTGCTCTCAAGTCTAGTGCTGCATTTACTGACTGTCTCTTGCCTCTTTCTACTTCTGACGTCGGACCATCCCCAAATGTTTTAGCTGATGATGGCACCCAACTCACTGTCCCAGGTGGCATGCTTCCAGGTTTAATCTGTGAATTTGAATGGGAAGCCGCGGAGTGACATACCTTGTCAGCCCAGGGGCAATGCAGTGTATCTGACTTCGGCTTACGATGGATCGTCAGAAATCGTTTTGCAGTGATTTTTTCGGCAAGAACTCTGAAATACGAGTAGCACAGGAACTTAATCTATAAACTCGTCAAACATTGATTTCATGTCATTTTATTCAGGGAGGAAGAGCACCTGCTTTGTCTTTCCATGCAGCAATGTTTGACCCTTCAAGTGGCAAATCGCGACTTGCCCACTCTCGTAGCCCGCCAAACACATGCAAGACATTTTCATAGCCGCCGAGCTTCAGGAGTGCATATACTGCAACAAGGGACCTGCACAACCGACGTATTAGCATCTAGTATGTACACGCACTTATAAAGCAAGACTTTAGTTGCAAAGGAAGTGCGGTAGCTTACCTTGACTTTTTCCCTTCCATGAATGATGGTGTTGGGAGGTAAGCCCCTCCTGCATCGCACATGACCAGCACGTTTTGGTCCTTCTGGACTAAGTGCTCCACTTTGCTCAGAAATTCTGGATTCTCTTCGGAACCCTGCACTCCATTGACAGCATAAACAAAGCGCTTAAGCAGCGAGCTTCCGTCTGCAGTGACCCATTACTCATTAGCTGTTGTTTTGTTCAATTTCGTACTTTCTAGGTTTGGGCGACTTACCTGTGCCTTGGATTGGCCGAAAGAGCGGCACATTTATGGCTCCTGCAGCGTGGACCTGTTGAAAATCTTTCTCTAGTCTCACATCCAATAACACAGTGCCATCTTGTTGTGTCATTTGCAAGGCCTCTTCCACCAGCACCTGTTTGGGTGCGCGTTCAGCAAGGTATGGACGCACTTCTCTTCCCCAGCTCTTTTCCGTGGCTCGCACACGTGCATGACGAGTCTTTCCATGCCCACGAAGTATCGAGAAACGCATGGAACGCGGTCGATTCGTCCTTGCCACGTGTGGAGACACCATCGGTACAGGATCGTTCGAACAGTGAATCTTATCTTTGAACGTGGTGGAGTGAATCTCTATCCAAAATTTCTGCACTTGGATGCTTCAGGCTACAAAGGAGCAAATGCATTGCATTTGTAAGAATGTCGACCATCTTCTTGCGAATGCACGGCGAATTAGAAGAAGCGTGCATGGGAACAACGTGGATGGATCGTAGCTATGCGTACACAAAGCAAGGGAGATGGATCTCACAACATGGGAATACTTCTACAAGTTCAAATGTATGCTTCATTATTCGAGATCCTTGTGGTAAGGGAACACGCCAAACTATCCTACTCTTCGACGTGAACGTGTCCCCATTCTTAGAAGCGCATTGTCGCAAGTTAGATTCCATGCCTTCTTGTCGTTGCAACGCCAAAACGGCTTGCGCAAAGTTAGGAGATTGGAAATGGCAAGTAAATTTGTCTGCTCTAGTGACATAGCTGGCCAATGAGTTGTGTCGATTCGAGGAAAGAACATCCAAAGGAATGCCACCTTCAATTCATGGGATTGATGAACGTTGGATGGATTGCGTACTTTGCACATGTTTGAAGCCAAGGAGTCAAACACGAGGTCTTTGCACGAAAAGGCAACGCTCCATGGAAATGACACCGAATGCCCCTTGGTGAATTGGCTGTAATATCGTCTTGTGATTCGTGTTCTTTTATTGCACGGGTCGCTTAAAGCTGCAAGCGATGATCAAACCTTCGTGCGATCATCTTCTTGAAGTGCCTGTTGACTCTCGTTGTCGTTGGATTCGTGAAGGGCTCTCCCATGAATCCGACGCATGAGCGACTTTTTCCTTCGTCGATGGAATGTGAATATTATTGAGAATCTCGAATGAGTAGATGAAGGCACGCATCGCACGCACACCTTGAATTGGAGTTGAAGATTTGTCAATGTTTCATCTCTCTACTCCTCAAGTATGTTTGACAGCATGGTCGATTCCACCTCTCCCAATCTCTATCGTTTGCTTCCAAAGCTGCTCGTGGCAGGTTCCCGTGCCTTCCTTGGACTAGCTTCCACCATGCGGGTACAACAACAAGTGAAGAGTTCAGTTCACCCAACAGCCAAGTGCTGCAACGCACGTGTGGAAATCACAGGTGTCGACGCTGCAGGTGGAGATGGCGCGCGTTCCGACGTCTCTCGTGGATGCACGGGAAGCCTACGCGCGGATGGAAGCCGAGGTGGCTTCGTCTCGCACCACGCGGCACTTGCGCGCGATGTACTCGAGCGCCATCGGCGCCATTACCACCGACGCGAGTGCCATGGTGATTCCCATCGACGACCACATGGTGCATCGTGGACACGGAGTCTTCGACACGGCCATCATTCGGCGTGGCAACATGTATCAGCTGCGTCCTCATGTGGAGCGCATCGCCAGGTCGGCTCAAGGCGCGAGGATAGGCATGCCCTGGAAGAAGGACGAGCTCGCCGACATCGTGATGGACACAGCAGCTGCTTCAGGCGTGCGTGATGGGTACGTCAGGTACTGGATCACTGCTGGAGGTGGAGGATTCGGATTGGCACCAGAACCAAAAGCACGTCCTGGATTCTATTGTGTTGTGTACACGGTGCCTTCTTCGGACGACTCAACCATTCAAGCGCCTGGAATCCGTGCGATTACTAGCAGTGTTCCCATGAAACCTCCCCCTTTCTCCACCATCAAGAGCAACAATTATCTACCAAATGTGTTGCACTTGATGGAGGCCATGGACAGAGGATGTGATCAAGGAATCTGGATCGACGAAGAGGGTCATTTGGGAGAAGGACCAAACATGAACGTTGCGGTTCTCACCGAGGAAGGGGATTTGCTGGTGCCACCTTTTGACAAGGTCCTGGCAGGAATCACTGTTATTCGCGTTCTGGAGCTGCTTGGGGCCGAATCTGGTGCCAACGACAACGTCACCAATGTTCCCGGGATCAAGAGGGCGTACGTACGTCCAGTTCCTGAAGCAGTGGCAAGGAAGGCAAAAGAGATCATGATGATCGGCAGTGGTGTGAAGGTCACAGCTGTGGTGGAGTGGGATGGGAAGCCTGTTGGAGATGGAAACCCTGGGCCAATTGCCCTTGCTTTGGAAAAGCTCATTGAAGACGACAAGTACCCACCTTCTGGTGAAATCGAGCCCATTGCATACGACCTGTACCAGGGGCAAAACGAATAAACGACCGAGTGCAGCAAAATGGGGCGATCTCAGAGGTTTATTTATCTAGTCAGAGGCCTCTGTGGTCCATCGTTGAACGGGGACGACGACGGTATTTTATGTGGTGGTAGGATTGGCTATCATGTAGACATCGGAATGTGCAGTGTGCCCTCAACATCTTTCCATTGTAAGCGATGAATACCTTCTTGCACCAAACGGCTCGAAGGTTCTGGTTGCCTTACACTTTTGGCCTGGGAGGCATTCTTCGTACAAGGCAGTATCGTACACATGTCGATACGCAAGTGGTGTTTGGTGGATGACAGACAGGTCATGGCGGATGCCGACCGTGTTGCCTCATCTGTGCTGTTTGGGGTTATCTCACTCAAAGCTTCGTATCCAGGGTAGGAAGGTGCTGGTGGCTCTACGCATGCTATGGTTGGTCTTTCACTCCCTTTTTTTCCCTCGTCCGCCATCTTTTCCCTTTCTTCCTATCCAGCATCCCATGTTTCCCTTCCTCCTTGGTTTCTTGTGCACACACAACGTCCGTGCCATCCCATGGTGGTCCTGTGCTGCCCATCCAGGTGCTCATTCACCGTTGTCTTCCAGCTCCACACTGACCTGCACCACACCGTCCACGCGCCGTGGGCTGCGGTGCGAAGGACGCACGTGCGTGACCACGTGGATCCGTCAGATCCACGTGGCACACGGGGATTGGACGAGACCGAATCGCATCGGATCGGACGGCGGGGATGTCGCCCACGTCCAGCCTGGCGGACGGCAGCACCAGCAGCACTGGCTCGGAGAGCGAACGTGACTATCGACGTGGCGGTTACCATCGCGTGAAGATTGGAGACGTGCTTGGAAATGGAAGATACGTGGTGCGTGCCAAGCTAGGATGGGGACACTTCTCCACGGTGTGGGAAGCGCAAGATCGAACGAACGGCACCGCCGTGGCACTCAAGGTGCAGAAGAGTGCCAAACAATACACAGAAGCTGCCAGAGACGAAGTCAAACTGCTGGAACAAGTGGCCAACGGAGATGAAAGGAAAAAAAAATATGTCGTGCAGATGTTGGATCATTTCGAACACACGGGTCCGAATGGGAATCACGTCTGCATGGTGTTTGAGGTGCTTGGAGACAATCTGCTCCGGCTGATCAAACACTACAGGTACAGAGGTGCACCCATGAGCATCGTTAAAAAAGTCGCACACGATGTACTTGTTGGCCTCGATTATTTGCACCGGGATCTGAACATCATCCATACAGATCTCAAACCGGAAAACGTCATGCTCACCAAGCCGTTGCCAGGCAAAACCAAACGGAAAAAGCACCGGAAGGATGAAGCAGACCCGCACAATAGGACGCGCAACATGGAGCAAGCAGCAGCAAAAGTAGCAGGAGAAGTGCAAGGCATCACACTCACCAGCAACCAGAAGAAAAAACTCAAGAGGAAGGCGAAGAAATCCACACAGAAGGAGGAAGAGAAGATAGATTCAGCGATGAAGCATGCCCGTCAGCTTGATAATGAAATGGAAGAGAGATATGATGAGCCGATTGACTTATGTGAACGTGATGAAAGCCAAAAAGATTCCATTTCCAGTGAGCAAGGGCATCATGAAAATAGGGATTTGGGTTTCAGCATGGAAGATGTACAATGCAAGATTGTTGACATGGGAAACGCATGTTGGACGTACAAGCACTTCACAAATGACATCCAGACGCGGCAGTATCGTTCTCCTGAGGTAATACTTGGAGCTAAGTATGACACCTCGGCAGACATCTGGTCCCTTGCTTGCACAGTTTTTGAGCTTGCTACGGGAGACCTGCTATTTGATCCAAAGAGTGGCCGCGACTTTGACAGGGATGAAGATCACTTGGCACTGATGATTGAACTCCTTGGCTGGATGCCGAGTAGGGTTTCCAGATCAGGCAAGTACTCTCGAGATTTTTTCAATAGGTATGGCGAGCTGCGGCATATAAAGTCCCTCAAGTTTTGGTGCTTGGAGAGTGTTCTCATGGACAAGTATGACTTCTCGAAGAAGGATGCCGTGGAATTGGCAAGTTTCCTAGAGCCCATGCTTGAGTATGTGCCAGAGCGCCGAGCTTCAGCACGAGACATGTTGTCACATCCCTGGCTTTCCAGTTTCTACGAATGATAGGCAAATGCTTGTGAAGTTCTCTACTTTCGACCATGTGCTTGGATGGACATTCATGGCTGGGTGGCCGCATCAATAATCAGATAGCATGTCTTGCGCATTACAGTCCATCAAACCCATCAAATGCCATTCCTGTGCCTACAGGTTTTGTTGCTTCCTGTTGGGTTGAAAAGGTGTTACCAGGATTGTCGCTAGGTGCAATGAACTCCCATGCTGACAAAGAGTCACCTTGACTCTCCTCAACATCGCCTGGTTGCTCGCCACCACTTCCTTCTTTAGCTTGTCTAGATGGTTTCGTAGCACTTGATATATCGTCGAGCATTTCAGCAGAGAGCTTGTTCGTGGCGACACCTGGAGTGCTGGGGTCTTCAGCTAGGGGCTGGAATTGACCCTGGACAAGAGCCACGCATCCTTCATCCTCAAAATCTTCGGGTTCCTCTACACCTTCAAGTATGCTTTCGTCAACATATCGTATCTTAACCCCCGTTGTGTTTGACACAGCCTTTGCTCGCCTCAAAAATGACATCCCATCATCAGCAAGAGCTTGGAGAATTGAGCCGCTCTCACTACCTACAAACTCCAACCCAGCAGAGGCTGAGAAATCTGCTAGCTTTGCCTGCAGTTCCTTTATTTTCTTTGTTTCTCTATCAATGTCTGCTTTGGCGACATGCTGTGAGAGCCTTGCATTGTCTAACTCGCACTGCAACTTCTCCCTGTGCTTCACCCTGGAACTGAGGGTCTCAAGTAATGGTTTGAGGGCATTTTCTGCTTCTTTCAATTGGGTCTCCAAAGTTACTAGCTCATTCTGTCCATTCTGAATCTCAAAATCAATGTTTGCAGAACTGCTCTCTTGCATTTGTAGAAATTCGAATGCACTCATGACTTCAGCCTTTCGCTTTTGTATCGCATTAAGTGCCTCGACTTTTCCGGTGAAAGACTTCAGAGATTCTTGGGAGATACTGTAACGCTGTTGGTACTGTTTTTCCAAGGCAGCAAGCTCATTCTGTGCAGATTCTAAGCGGCCGTCCATTTCCAAAAGTTTTGTTTCAGCTCGAGACTTGAAAAGGACAAGCTCTTGCATATGCTGGTTGAAGAATCTAACCCTCTCCTCCGATGACAGCATCTTGCTTTCCATCCCTTGGGCCTTCCTGTCGGCCTCATCTGCCTCGTTCTTGAGGGTTGTAAGCCGCTGTTTCTCATACGGTGGAATCTGATTTAACACAGAAGGATCAAGCTCTGGTACTTGTGAAGTGTGTGCTCCTCCATCCACTTTGGGGGCAGCCGATACTGGGGGCGGCATTCGACCCAAGAGAGCCTCAACTTGGCTCGAAAGCTGTGACATATGGTCTTCTTCTGGCTTTTTTGCTGGTTGAAAGTTCGGAGGAAGGTGTGTTGGAATCTGGGCACCTTTCCTCCTACTCTCCATTAGATACAAACAGTTCACAAACTGTTCCTTATTCAGCCGTCCATCTTCGCCTGCTGCAACATCCCAGATACTGCTGAGATCACTCTGAGGGAGGTTCCACTGCATGAATATACCGAAACATTCATTGGCTTGCAGGTAGCCATCACCATCCCTGTCACTCTCGGCGAACATTTTGTGGTACCTGTCTATCTCCTGGGCTGTAGCCGGGGGAAGCTGAGGGTCTGAAGAGCTTGCTGGCGCCTGCTGCACGAATGATTGCGCGGCTGAAGATGATTGGGATGGAGCTGCATACCCTGCAAAACTGAGTGAAGCAGCTTTTGGTTTCTCACTCGTTGCTTGCGAGGGGTGTCGCTCTTGCAGGCCTTTCATGAACGGCGGAGGGACAACTCCGCCTGTACCAGAGAGCACACGCCTTGCTTCAAAGTCAGATATTTTCCCTCCGTTGCTTTGTGCGGTTGAAAGAAGGGCCATCGCAGCATAGAACTTTGGTCTTGTGAGGAAACCCATGTCCTGCTCGTCGGCCATATTCCAGACCTGGTAGTTGTTGTGGGATATGCACACGCCGGTCAGATGCTGACTTTGTTTTTCAAGATCGCTGCGCAATCTTCACAGCGGAGGAGCAATGTGCGTACCTCTGCAAGCACTGATTGATCCAACCCAGACTTTTGGAAAAATGCGACTGCTTCCACTCCACTGACCAGCCCATCGTAATCCTGCAGTAGGAATGAGCGAGTCAGTCTTGCCTATCCGTTGTTTTGCTTCCATCGCCCGTTCTTGCTCGTCTCGTTTGCCGTGTTCCCTCATTGATTCCTGCGTGGATTCCCGCACACGTCCATTCGTCCGTGTCTTTGTTCAGGCATCCCCTACCCTATGTTCCTTCGCGAAGGGTTCGTGCACGCACTTGGTCCGCCATCTGGAACCATTTGTCGTAGGTGCTTTCCATCTTTGACGTGTCTTGGACCCAATGCTTTGGATTCAGACCTTGCTGCCTTGACGTTGTCCCAAACGGACGCGGTGTGGTCGTGTGCCACCACCACACGAACGGGAAACAATGCACAGGGCGCGTGGAAAACTGCCCTGGACGAGTGACCCTGCAGAATCGGGCGACCCCACCACGGAAAAAAAACGGATACGGTTGTGGGGTCCACAACCGTGCGGATGGAAGGAGGGGGATGGGATGGAAGACAGGACAGGGATGCGAACGGGACGAGAGGACCGGTTGAATGAACCAACATCGTGCACGTTTCCTGCACGATCTTCGTGGATGTGATGCAGCCGTCTGTCCAGGAGATCGATTCTTCGGCAAATGCGCAGGTTCACACACCCGTGTGAAGATCATATAATGAACCCCTTTAGAACGAGGAGATTCCTTCCAGAAGTCCACGAAAAATGGTAAAGTTAGTGGAAGCCTGAGGAGAGTCAATGCCACAGAACGACAAGGCATGCGATCGGGCATGGAAACGTACAGGAAGCGTTGGATGGCCCTGGGCATACACCAAGGGGACAAAATAAGACTAGCCACGTATGGAAGCAGACTGAAGTTACATGGTGCGGCTAAGTTGGCGCTTCAAACATGTTGTGTGCTGCCTCTGGGGCTGCAAAACGCCAATGCTTGCAATGGCACATCAAGTGAGGCATCCACCACGAAGTAACACCTATTTCCTTGCACAGAAGGTGCAAGGATACATGCCACTGAAAGAACTGATCAACTGCAGCTTGGTCTACTCGATCACTGCATCGATCACTCCCATCTTTACTGCCTCTTCTGGGCTCAGGAAATTGTCTCGGTCCATCTCCTCCTGCACTGCTTCCGAATCCAGCCCAGTGCATCTGGTCATGATTTCCCAGGCTACTTGCATGTTCCTATTTGCTTCCCTTGCCTGTATATTACACTCGTCCGCCGATCCCTGCAGACCTGCCTGTGGCTTTTGCAGGACTACGCGTGAGTTCTTCATGGCGTATCGTTTCCCCTTTGTACCTGACATGAGGATGAGGGAAGGCGCGCCCATGACTGCGCCGAATCCAACGGTGACTATGTCACATGGGCACAAGGACATGAAATCCAGGATGGCCATGACATGATAGAACTGACCAGCAGGGCTGTTCAGATAAATCTTGATGTCCTTCTCAGGGTCCAAGGATTGCAGGGCAAGGATGGAAGCAACCACTTTGGCCGCGAGGGTATCGTCGATTCTTCCTCCGATGAAGATGATGCGGTTCTCCACCAAATACGTCGGTATGTCTACCGGATTTCCTTGCGGTCCGTCGGGATACAGCATCGGTGCAAGCGCTGGATTGTCTTGGCTTGCACGTACGCTTCCACGTCCTTCTCCCACGGCGTACGCACGTACCATCGTCTTTCTCGCCTCCTTCTTCCTCTGCACCATCGACGGACGCACTTCTGCCTTTCCACGCGTCGCAGGTTTGCCTCGACTTGCGACGACTCGTGTTTGATTCATGGCGCAGCCGCGTGTCGTGTTCGTCGCCATCGCCACGTTTCCTTCTTCTCCCTTCGTCCATCCACCGATATCTTTCTGGGCATGGTATCGACCTTACATCGATATCTGTTCCCCTAAGCGATCGATATTTCCGATGGGTTGGAACCGGTCCTTCCCTCCCTTTCCCACACACCGGTCCACCCGCCTCTCCTTCCTTTCGACGGTGGGACTCTCTCCTCTCCTCCCACCCTCGGAGGAGAAGAAACTCACCATCCATCCACGAGAGGAGAGGGAAGAGAAGAAACTCACCATCCATCCACGAGAGGAGAGGAGAAAAGAGAGGGAGGAGAGAGGAGAGAAGAAACTCTCCATGGAGGGTGCAGGTGATCCTTGGGTGTGTGTGGTTTGGTGGCGGTGGACGCAGCGGCGTGGCGATGGCGAAAGGACGGCTTCGATCGTTCGACGACGTGTCCCAGGTGCGTGGAAGGACCAAGTTCGACGTGCTGGGGGTGAGGAAAGACAAGACCAACCACAAGAAACGAAAGGAAGAGCACAAGACCAGAGACAAGACACTCCTGGTGGAATACCGACGGCGCAACAAAAACAACCGATTCGTGGATCGAAGGTTCGTGCAAGGGAGAGAAGATGGAAACGATGGACAGGACAACGCCATCGATAGGTTCCAAAAAGCGAGGATCCAACAAATCAAGAAAGATCCCAAGTACAACGAGGGCCGAAACACGGAGGATGAAGTGGAACACGACACCAACGTGCTCACACACGGTGGCAAACCACTCGACGAATTGGACGACGAAGAAATCGAAAGAGAAGCCATGCTGCGAGCCTACGCCGAAGAAGACGAAGGATCAGGCATGCTGTCGGCGAAAGAAACAGCCCTCCTGAACTTCGGCGGCGGAGAGGAAAATGGAGACGGAGATCCAAGGAGAAAAACCAAAGCCGAAGTCATGTCGGAAATCATTGCAAAGAGCAAGATGTACAAAGCACTCAAAGCCAAACAAAGAGAAAACGATCTAGACCTCCTAAAATCCTTGGACAACGGGTTCCGGGAACTCATGAAAGAAGGAAGGCCCATGGGAAGCAAAACAGCAGGGAACAAAACGAACAAACATGTGGACGGCGCGACTGTGCTGAGCATGAATGCCGAGGAAGAAGAGGCATACGATCGGTCGGCAAAGGAACTGGTCTTTGAGATGCGGGCAAAAGCAGGCGAGCGCACGAAAACAGAAGAGGAAATCCAGGCCGAAGAGGAGTCAAGGAAAGAGAAGCTAGAACGGCAGAAGCGGAAGAGAATGGACAAGAACGAGTCCGAAGAATCAGGCGAGAGTGACATTGATGAAGGGGAGGGGAATCAGGGTACACTAGCGCTTGATTTCGATCATGAAGAGGACGAGGAATTGGAATCTGGAAGCACGAGCACGGGGGGGAGCGCGGAGGGTAACGATGACGATGAAGCAGGGGACAGCGATGCAACAGAAGAGGAAGAGGATCCAAAGAAAGAAACTGCAGCAAAGACGGGCGATCTTGCCAGAGGAAGCAGCCTGCTGTCCGTGGCAAACAGCGCCGGGTTCACAGCACCACGTGTACCCGAAGAGTACAGAACATTTGCTAAAATCGCAGACGGCCTAGATGCAGTGGCCCTCACAGCCTGGGTACAGAAGCTGCGGAAGAAAAACCCGCAGACTCAGGAAGAGCGCAAGAACATGCAAGTTTTGTACGGCTACCTCATGCAGTACTTTGCTCATTTGGGTGGCGCTCGACCCATTGAGTCCAAGAAGCTGGATGCACTGGTAGGCCCCCTGTTCGAGATGTCAGCACAGCTTCCCATGTATGCACAGATGGTGGCTCATTCGCGCATCGTTAAAATGCAGGATGTGCACAACGCCACCTTGAGGGACGAGACCCTCCGCGGTTGGCCCAGTCCTCAGGTCATCGTCCAGATCAAGCTGTGGTGTCTGCTCTTTCCAGGGTCCGACTTTGCACATCCGATTTTGGGGCCGCTGAGCTTGTTGATTGGTTCTTATCTCACGTACTGCCCTGTGGTGGACCTGCAAGATGCATTGACGGGCATGCTCCTCTGCGGCTGCGCATTGCAGCTGGTCCAACCTGCCAAGCGGTACTTTCCCGAAGCCATCAACTTCTTGACTGGGATCTTGGACGGCAGCAAATGGCAGGATGCAGATCTGGTGGCTCGCCTCGCCGCCGTGCGCAAGGCACCACCTCCTTCTGAGGCACAAGATACGGACAGCACTCCCATCGTGCGTCCTGTGTACGAGTTCTTGTCCACGAAACGAGGATTGGCTTCCCTGGGTGGCAGAGACGCGTACTTGGAGCTGTTGGACAATGCACTGGACGTCCTACAATCCTTCTGCACGCTGCTGGACGACGATTGGGCTGCACCGGAGCTCTTGGAGGACATCCAAGCATCCTTGTCCGCGCTGGGAACCGTGGTCGTGCGTCCTTCCTTGGATGCGAAGCGCGTGGCCTTAGCAACCCGGCTGTCGAATTGGTCGCGTTCCATACGTGCCGAGCGCGTCCGTCTTCCCGTTGCGTCTGGTGGTTCGGTGACGGTGAAGAAGACGTACAACCCTCGCTTCGAAGAAGACTACGTGCGTGGTCGCGACTACGACGTGGACCGCGAGAGGTCGGCCATGCGTCGCCTACGTCGTGAGTTCGCTTCCGAGGCCAAGGGTGCAGCTCGGGAGTTGAAGAAGGACAACTATTACTTGGCAGAGCAACGTCGTCGCGAAGCGGAGGATGCCAGTGCTCCGCTTCGTGCCGAGCAGCAGCGCAACTTCGGGATGTTGGAACAATTGGAAGCGGACATGCGTTCCGGTGGTCAGTCCGGTGGGTTCTCTCGCAAGAAAGGGAAGCAGCCACGCAAGCACGGTTGAGATGAAGACGTGCTTTTCGACCATCGACACGCGTGCGGTTTTTCGCAGGTGCAGGTTCGTGTTCCGACCGTCTTCGCACGTCCACGCCTGCCGTGGGTTGGTGCACGCATCCACCTCCCTTTCTGCGCTTCGTTCGGACAGGAGTTCGACGTCGTGGGGTTTCGCTTCGCCATTTCATCCACGTGTCGTTCGTGACGTGCTTCCTTTTCCTTCTCCACGTCCATCCCACCATCTCGTGCCGCGATCCACGTGGTCTTCGCCATGGCCACGCGGTCTCGCCTCCGCCATGCCCAACGATGCGCCACGTGGCAAGGCCACCTCCTCCCATCGATACCTCCACCCAGCTTCCATCGAAACCCTCCTTCCCTTTCCATCGAGATCTTCGCCCTCCGCCCATCGAGATCTTCGGCCGAAATCCACGGCCCGGACCGAAGACGTGCCACAGGGGCGGAAGAATCGGGACGATGGCGCGGACGGTGCGGCATGCCGCGCGTCGCACGCTTCGTGCGCCACGCGAGCGAGGTTGGATGCGAAGGAAGAGGAAGGAGGCCGTGCGTGCTTGCGCTGGAAAGGAAGCGGAAGGTCGAACTGCGCGAGAGACGGCCAAGAAAGACCGCCCGCCGCGTGCGTTGCGGATCCTGTCGGCGTTCCTGCGAACAGGAGGTGCACCTGCGACGTCCTACGTGCCGCGTCCCAGAGGTCCGCTGCACCTGGTGGACGCCGACGTGAAGCTGCTGTGGCTGGTGTTCCTCCTCGCCGTCCTGCCGCGAGCCGACCTGGCCGCACGTGCTTCCGCTGCCTTGGTCTTGGCCGTCATGGCGCTGCTCACGCGTGCATCGCGACGCACCATGCCGCGCTTGCTCCTCCTGGCGTGCTTCTCCGCCGCACTGGCTCTCTTGGCGGGATCCTCGCGACCACCTCCAGCCGCCACGCGCGCGCCGACGCCGGAAGAGATGCGGTTGTTGGGCACGAACGTCGGCACCACGCTCATGGACGCACGTGCAGGCGCCACCGCCGCGTGCATCGCCGCTCCTGCGTGGTGGAACTGCTTCTCCAAAGCTGCGTGGACGCGTGCAGGCGCCGTGTTCGTGGCCACGTACACCACCACGCAATCTGCGTCGTTGATGCTGGCCACGACGCCGCCAGACGCCTTGGCGCGGGCCACCGTCGGCGCCTGCTTCCCGTTCGCCAAGCGGGCCGCGCAAGAGCTGGAGCTCACGCTCTTGCTCTCCATCCGATTCTTGGCGGTCGTGGCGAGCGAAGTGCGCGCCATGGCGCTCGGCGTGGCGGCCAGAGGCGTGGCCTGGCGGACCATGCGACCGACCGACGGCATGGCCATGGCCGCTCAAGTGGTGCAACGTGTGGTGAAGAACTTGGAGCAACACGCCAAGGACACCGCAAGAGCCATGAAAGCCAGAGGATTCGTGGATCCATGGCAGCACCAGATCCTCCGCACCGAACGAAAGTTGGGTGTCGCCGACGTCGTCGCCGTCGCAATGCTCGTGGCCACGGCCACCTTGGCCTTCGCAATTTGAGCGGAGGAGAAAAGAAACGCAAACCACGCCGATGCACACCTCGCGGTCCAAAGCGGAAACGAACCGATCCTCGGGAGACCGGGGACCACCTCACGCCCTCACCATTGCACCTGCACGAAAGTTCTCGAGTTGCACACCAGAGTGCACGCAAGCAGAAGACAAGGATGGAGAAACACGTGATTACTAAGACGCGCGGCCGAGAGAATCTCAGCCTACCGCCGCTTGTATCGAGACTTGCTCTTGAAGGTGTGCCTCCCTTTGCTCCGTGGCAAAATGGATGCTGCGGATCCAAGACCTGCCTTGTCATCGGAGGATGCACGTTGCTTTCGGTCCTTGGAACCTTTATCACCGTGGAGCTTACCCACACCAGCTTTTTGACGTGCCAACAACATTGCCTTGCTTGGTGCAAGGCCCTGCTGCCGCAGCTGCTTCTCGTACGACTTGATGCGCTTGGCTTCTCGGCCGGCCCTCTCTGCTATCGCATCATCTTCAGATTTTGGACGCTCGCGCTTCTCCCCTTTGCCTTTATTCTTGCCGGTTGCCTTCTCCTTGGCAACCGCTTTTTTGGTGTTGGTAGTTTCTTTTTTTCCTGCGTTCCCCTTGGCATCGGAAGACATGGCCTTCTTGAGGGCCTTCTTCTCTGCTGCAGACTGAAACCACGTGCGTGCTGGCCGTGAATAAATTTCCGATTCGTGGAGCATCATATTCTCTGCCTTGGCGGCCTCCATCTCCGCCTTCCGTATGGCACGCTCCTCTCTCTCTTCCATTCGAATGTTATTCACCTGGCTTTCCATGCCTTCGATCTTTGCGTGCCATTCTTTCACGTCCTCCGTCTGAGGAACACGCTCTTGCAGCTTCTTCCCCGTGTGCTTTTGGACCATCTTGATGAGTGCCTTGTCTGTGTTCTCTGCAAAAGTGATTGCGCAACCAGCCCTTCCTGCTCGTGCGGTCCTACCAACACGGTGCAAAAAAGAGGTCAAATCTTTAGGGGAGTCGTAGTTGATGACGGTTTTGACCCCAATGATATCGAGCCCTCTTGCCGCCACATCCGTAGCGATCAAGAAGGACGACTCTTTATTCCTAAACTTCTCCAATGCCTCCAAACGCTGAGCCTGGGTCATGTTGCCGTGCAGCTCGGAGGCCTTGAGACTAGATAGGCCAAACAGCAAGTTCAAACGATGGGCCTGCTGCTTTGTTCTGGTAAAAATGATTACCTCTGACTTGAAAGATCTGGTGACAATGGAGAGTAGCATGGCCTCCTTGTCCCCTATGTGCTTCTCCTTTACTCGAATGACTTCAATAGTGAGGTCCTTGGGTGCCAGACCTGATGCATCTGCAGAAAGACGAACCGGATTTTTGAGGGACATCGCCTCCAGCTGGCGCACCTCCTCTGTCATGGTGGCCGAAAACAACAAGGTTTGCCGCCCCTTAGGGCACATCCGCACAATCTGGTCCACTTCCTGTGCAAATCCCATCTCTAGCAAACGATCTGCCTCATCGAGGACGAGGGTGGCCAAATCTTCAAGCCCGAAGCTCAGAGTGTTCCTGAGGTGATCGATGATCCTACCAGGTGTCCCCACGATGATGTCCGGCCTTCCTCGCAGAGCGGCAGCCTGGGTGTTCAAGTTCAGACCTCCTACAACCAGTACTGCCCTGATGTCCGTGAACTGTCCAAGTTTCGAAATCATACCGTGCACCTGCACGGCGAGTTCTCGTGTTGGGACCAGGACCAACACCCGTGTGGCAGCCACCCTGCGGTTCCTGTACATCAATCTCTCCAGGATTGGCAAGGAGAAGGCAGCCGTTTTCCCAGAACCAGTGACCGCACTACCACAAATGTCCCTTCCAGTCAACGCCAAAGGTATGCATGCAGCCTGCACAAATCGAGCAATCGCACGGGATGGAAAAAAAGGTCAGCTTTCACGGACTCCGTCGGAAGGCCTCATGAAGCGGCGTTTCAGTCGCTTCCTTTAGGCATCAGGATAGGATTAATCGTTCATTCATTTCGTGACGAAGGGGAATCCACGTCTCATCCTCTGCCGTCGTCTCGTCTGCATCCATTCGTTCGGTCTCGATTTCGCACCCACCACGCACCTGTATAGGCGTCGGTGTCTCGTATCCCAGTGCAGCGCATGCTTTGAGTAGAGGCCTGGAGAGGTGCAATTCGTGGAAGGATTTCGCCGAAAACGACGCTTTCGCTTTGGTGTCAAAGAATTCTCGGATGGGTTTGGTTTCGGTTCGTCCTTTGCCGTTTCCTTGGTTCAAAGACGGGTCGTCTCCGCCGCCACCATCTGTTTCTTCGTCCTCGTCCATCTCGTCGTCCGAGGAAGAGGTAGGATAGCCTTCTACTTCTTCCTCTGTGTTGTCCCTCTTTTTCGTTCGATTCTCTTCGTTCTTCCTGGCATCTTTGTGCTTCACGCTCGCGTCCAGGCTTCCGTCCGAGGACAATTCTTCCTGTTCTTCTTCCGAATCGACGTCAGGACCTTCCGAATCTTCCCCGTCTCCTTCCGATTCCTCCTGCATGCTTTCTTTCCTGCTGTTTCGTCCACGTTTGCCACGTTCGATTCCATCTGGCATGGCGATGGCACGATCACGTGGACGTGCACGGTCCTTTTGGTCTCGTATTTTGTCGTCCAGGGACCTCCCTCGTGTCGGACGGAGGGAGGACGCCTCCAGGTAGGCTTCTCGCACCTCCCATGCGTCTTGCACCTTCCTTTCCTCCGCTTCGAACCCGTCTTCGAACACGAATGCAGGATCCATGGTGCGCGCGACGCACGAAGAAGACGATGGCGACGGCCGAGACGCGACTTAACTCGATCGTAAAACCGTGGGACGTCCCGCCCCCCTCGCCGGCGGAGAAAAAACTCCCTTTCGGTCGTCGGACCTGCCTGGGGAGAGAGAAGAAACTCTCCTGGGGGCTGGGTGGCACCAGTCGAGGGAGCCTCGTCTTAACACATACACACACACACACAAACACGCACAGAGAGCGATCCACTCGTGGTGGTGAAGCGATGCGGAACGATGGTGGAAACGAGCGATGGATGCGGAGCAGGAGGCACGCTGGGGTGGGTGCAGTGGTTCGTCTCGCCACCGCGGGAAAGACGCCCAAGAGGTGCGTGGTGGAACGGAGCGTCTGCTTGCATGTCACGATGGGAATTCGTGTGGTGGACATCCTCACAAGGACACACTCCCGTCTCTTTCCCCTCCATATAAGACCCTTGCATCCATCTACCAATGGAAGAAGACGTGTTCATCTCCCATGCACGTCCTATGGGAGTGTGCTGTGCGTCTAGATCCAGGAAAACATCCATGCGTCGGTGGGATGGCAACAAAACGCACCCACCATTCGACCGTCAAGAGAAAATTCTCCCACGTCGGACGTGTCGGAAAAGCCCACGTGCATCAAAAGAAAGGACACCACATCCTGTTTGCAGAGACAAGCGGCATCCTCTCGGGGTGCACGTCGAGTGCTGCACTGCTGTGATGAATGGACACATGTAGATGCTTTCTCATGCGTTGGATTTTTGAGCTTGCGGAGGGACGGCGAGGCCACGTCGATGTTGCGACCGGTGGTGTGCACAGGCGCTCCTACATGCTCTTTGGGGGATGGCTGAGCTATCCATGAATGACACACGCACTGTTTTGCTACGAATCATGAAAGCAGCCGCATCAACGCTTTCCTCGCATCCACGACGAGAGGTACCATTCGAACCGCACCGCTCCGAATTCCTGTCCCCATCCACGCACGTGTGCCACAACGTTTCAACTTCGCACCACTGGCGAACTTGGCCGTCCACAAAAAGGACGAGTCGAAGCAAATGGAACGTCCACGTGGAGGCGATGGATGCGCCATCGTGCTCTGCGGCACGCCGGACGATCGACACGTGGGCGTGGACCTCCATTACGCGCGTGGATCGCCTGAAGGACGGCCCATGGGCGTGCACGTGCCACCTGGAGCGCACTTCGTGCGTGTGTTGGGTCCTGCAGACGTGACTGGCGTGTTCGTGGACGTGGCGCGTGGTGATGCCAAAGCTCTCGTGTGGGACAGGGACGAGGAAACGTTCCGTGTGGCCCAGGAGGACGACGAAGAAGCCAACAGGTGCGTCCAAGCCGCCAAAGCAGGAGAACTGCCGCTGGCACCGTGCGACCCAGAGCGTTGCGACGTGTGGAGGAAGCTCGTCTCCCACGTCGATCAAGCGCTGCTCGATCGAATCGCGCCTGTCGGAGGAACGATTTGTGCGTCTTTGGAACCAGACCCGTTCCAAACGCACAAAACCAAGGCCGAACTGCGGCTTGACGAACAATTGGAGCGGAATCCAACGAAAGACAAAGAGGAGGACCCCTGCACGAGTGGTGATGGGAAATGCTTCTACACAAAGGTGGAAAGGCTCGTCAAAGGGAAAGATACAGGCGAAGATGCGTCCCAGCTCACGGAATCCAACCTCAATCGAATTGAACAACTGGTGCGGCTCGTGGACAAACACCACCAAGGCGAGCCATGCGTCTTCTTAGGCGAATTTCAGTTCACTTTTGTGGCATTCCTACTCGGACAATCTGTCCTCTCTTTCTTTCATTGGAAGGACATCCTCACGTTGGTGCTCAATTGCGATCCAAACTCCATGAATGAGAAGTACAGACTTTTCCTGGAGGAATTCATGCAGACCCTCAATTGCCAGCTTCATCTGGTGTTGGAAGAGGGTGGAGGACGCGACACCAGTTTGTTCGAGGGAGGATTCATGGAAGAATTGTTGGAAGGAAGCTTCATTCGTTCTTCTGTGGCGACTTTCTTCGAAACGATGGCCGATGCACCTCCAGAACTATCAAGGGTTGCGGACTCCGCAGAGAAGCTCAGGCGCCTCTTGAAACGTGCCCTGGGCTGGGACTTTTCAATCACCTCACTGGACAATGAAGACGAGTTCGCACCTACTGTAGTTCAATTATGAAAACTTACCTGGGCTCAAGTGGGTTTCAAGCTCCAGGTTGCACGACAAGTCTATGACACCGCTAATCAAGCAATGGACACATAACCTTGCATCATCAAAAAGACCATCGCCACAGCAGACGTTCCAAAAAGAAGTCTGCGATGCAATGGGAGTCCCCCCTCCATCCCTGACACCAAGCCAACAAGCCCTCTACTACTTTGCCTGCCACCATTTGCCTGTGCATTTGCCCTCATCAATGGGTAGAACTCATCCTCAGAGGATGAACCCCAAGAGCCAGAAGACGAAGGCAAACATGTCTGAAATCCACCTCCCACTTGTCGCAGCACGTCGCCCACATACGCGGCAATTGATTGTGGCGAAGGTACTTTGGTCTCTGCATCCGCAGTGGCAACTGAGGCGGCTTCCTCCTCCATATCAATGCGAATGATTACATCCCTTGGGGAGCAAGTGTCTTCTGCTCCTGAAGTAACCTGCATTGAATGGCCCATCTCCACGTCCCTACATCTTTCTTTCAAAGACAAGCTTCCCACTCTGGGTGTGTAGTATCCGTGCGAGCATTGGTCATCAAAACTGACTGCACTGCACGTGCTCATTGGTGAAGAAGGCGGGGTATGGAATTCCCTAAAGGTAAGGAGTCCGGAACCGTCGTCTTCCGATTCAATGTCAGATTCGTTTATACCATCCAACACAGAGTCTGGAGTGATCGTGCGTTCATGCTTGCTGGGTGTCAATAAGATTGGCAGACGGCCAAGAGTGCTAGCAACATCTGCATTCCTACCAGATACGATGCGAGTCAATGCTGTTTTCCAAAGCTTCTGAGCTTTCCATTTCTTCACTACGGTTGGCAGCTTTTCGTATGTGCACTTCACTTGCTGGGCAATGATACCTTCAATGATGTACTTGAACCCAAACATGTTGACCGTGGCCGTCCCTTCCAGCACCTGACGGCACGTGTTTGCAGTCAAGGGTTCGACCGTTATTTTGCCTCGAACTTCATACAAGCCCTCGATCAAGGGAGTCATGGACGAAAAGTTCAGGTGATACTGTTTGTGGACACCGTTGGCCGACAGCTGCTGGGCTGGGAACTCCAACGTGTCGATCAGTTCAAAGTTGCCACCCGCTCGAGCCAGCATGGCGTTGACCGCCGATGGCAGGCTGAGGTTTGGTTTCGTGAGCAGTCGCACGACCTTGCTACCGTCATCTTTGAGCTGCCTATCCAACACGTCCATTCCACGAAAGTTGAGTACCGAGGCCATGGTGGCTCGAAATCCTTCCGTTTCCGGCCCGTCTCCCCACGCGTCCGCGAAGTACGCGTCTACCTGCATCGGCAGCTCCGCTTCCACGCGGAACTTGACCATCGTGACACGTGCTTGGACTCACAGGTGGCGCTTTTGTCACGCGCGTGGCCTCGTGCTTTGGCGTCGTCGCCTGCGAGTCAGCACGTGTGGCCATCGATCGGAGCCAATTTCGGTTCTATTTTCGAACTTTAGAACCGGATCGTTCGGGTTCGAAAGGGAAACGTTCTCCTTTGGAGACACGAAATGACGAGAGAGACCAACGGACGGGGAAACGCCGGAATTGACGATGGGGAATGCCCCCCTTTGCGAACTCGGTCCTCGCAGCGAATCGGAGGAAGAAGGGGTCAAAAGGGGGGCATTGAATGCGGGGTGAACCGACGAACGGGTGCCTCTCGTAAGCGGAGGAACAATCTCCTCGTCGAGCGCTGTTGTCTTCGAACCAAATTGCATAGTAACATTTCTGGGATATCTCCCGATAAGGGCCGTCTTGTGCAGAGGAATGCGATCTCCGGGTGGCGGCCAAGCATCGGACACGAAACCGGGGGGGTCGTGGACCGCCCCGTCTTGGATCAAAACGGATCATGTTCCTATCAAATCCCCTCAGAAAATGGATCATGGTGGATGAGAGGGGATCGGACCGGTGCCCACGAAGGCCGTCCGACGTGGAATCTCCTTCGCTTCTGGGATCGTCCGAGGACCACAAGTTTGTGCCTCTCTCCCCCGTTCCTCTCCCCAGCTCCCCTTCGGTCCGTCCAAGAACCCGGGAGAGTTCAGCAACGCCCCGGGGCGTTGAGGTGCGGTCGACCGTTGGTCCAATCCCCACCCTGCACACACCAGACGTGGCACGGTCGAACGAATCTGTGGGGAACGGTTGATTCGTCGACGTGCCCCTCGGGTTGTAAGGAGTTGTGTGAACATGCCACGTGGCCACCATTGGACGAATGGGACGTACAACCTACGTCAGGTGGATCACGAAATTCGCACCTGCTGCACCAGGTCGTGCATGATTCGCGGGGGTGGACCTCTTCGGTAAACATGCTGCTGAAGGGGGATCTACCCATAAACTGTGGGTAAGACCAGCAACAAGGCATCGGCTCCAAGGCAGGAGACGATGAGAGCGATGGTCTGGGCAGCGGGAGCAACCAGTCTCTGAAAGCCATGTCCACATTCAGCAGGGATTGTGGATTCGAAAACTTTCTGAGTGGTTGGGTACCACCGTCCTCGCTTGGGTGATGTCAAGTGCGATGGCAGAAGTCCAACAATTCGACGAAGACTGATTCCCTTCTTCAATGTAAAGCTGCTGCCACCTGCATCATGCCCCATGCAAGAAATGCTCCATGGTGTTCATGAGCGATGCAATGTATCGCGAAGGCGGCGATTTTGACTCTGCAAACCAAGAAATGTTGTGCACTAAGCATCGGTTAGAACAAAGTTGGAGATAGGAAGAGCACTGCCGAGTCATATTTTGCATTACCTGTGCACTGGAAGGATGAACAACTGGTTTTTGCTCGTATTTGTACAAAACGGAATCCTGCAGATCCATCTTTGAAACTCAGTGGCAAGACCTTGCAAAGCAAAATATTCGGGAGGACCATTTGCTCGTGGAAGGCATTACCTATGCCCATTGCAAATATTTCTATCTGCATGCTGCTTTTCTTTCAAATCTCTCCCCATTTCCGGAGTTGCTCGGGCTATGCTCGTGTTAGAAGTGTGTTTCTGGTGAACTGGTGGACAGTAGTTTTCAAAGACGGCAGAAGATGGCATTGTGAGGTTCAACCCAGGACATTGTACAAGAAGAGATGCGCACAAGGGCAGTATGCTGGGTGATGGAAATACGACTTGAGGGTTAAATTTATTTCGGGGCTTAGGCAGTGCTAGAATAGGGACTAGAGTTGGGCTTGACCCAGCATGTATAGCAAGCTAAATGCGCTGCAGAATACAGACCAACTTGCTACAGCCCACCACCCTAAAAAGGAAGCACCTGCATACCACAAGTCAACCGGGAGGAGGGGCTTATCTTTCAGTGCAGCCATGGCCTGGCCCAATCCAGAAGGATCGCAAACGAGGGCAATCGCCCCGAATATGAGGATGATCAAAGCTGGACCCAGGAGCTGCACCCCAATCGCACACAATGAATGCAACTTGAACTGCAACTTCAACTTTGTCATCTCCACGTAGAGCTTGTTCTCCAGTTTCTTGCCCTGCTTAGCCTCGTTCCACACAATCAGTGCACTGTTCAAGTACGACTGAAGATTCTGGCGCAGGGGTAGGATCATAAGAATTGCACAAGCGATTAAGAGGACAGGTTTTGTCCTCTGCCATTCAGGCGTTGAAATACCAAGGGCTTGCCCCAATGGCTCCATCAAAAGGGCGGTTGTGTAGAATGGTGCCAACACAGAGACATGGAGAAGGACCCTCTTCAGTCCCCTGACGGCAACCAATTCCTTTCCCCATGCTGGAGGGTTGACCGCAAGAAAGTAGCACCTCATTGTGCGCGTTGCTGGTATGAGAAGTAATCCAGATACCACACCCGCCATGGCAGAGAGTGCCCCAGCCACGGTTGTGTAGTTTACCCTGATATCATCCCCGAATCCTCTGCTCTCAAAATAATCCTGTATTGTGGGGGAAGCCTTCTCCACTGCTTCCTTCAGACGGAAGTTGTTCCAGCTTTCAGGTAGACAAAGGAGCACGTAGTATGCAATTATCCCTGTGAAAGTGACCGAAGGTACGGAGAGGATACTTTCCATCACGTTAAGAGTGCGTGTTTTGTACGCAGAACGCATGATGGCATGTGCGGTGATGCCGAGCGATACCGTGGCCAGCGACACGAGAAGACTGTTTCCTTTCCATCCTTTGAGCACACAAAATACGTGCGCCGTGCAATTGGCCGCCACGATGCACAGGAACAGGCAAATCTTGTCGAATGGGATGTAAAATTCCTGCGCCACTGCCGTGACTTTCTGGAGCGGCAGGGATTGGAGCTGTTCGGATTCATACACTTCGGCATCCGTTTCCTTGGCCTTTTGTTTCGAACTGTCTTTCCTTTTAATCGCTGCATTGCTCGTTTCTACTCCCTCCACGCTTTGCCTGTGTCTCGCGGCGGTGGTTTTGTTTTCGTTCGAGAACAGTTGGAAGCTGGTGAGTCCGGCGAGCAGCACCAAGGACATCGAGTTCACGACGCTGCATGCGACTGCCACGACTCCTGTGAGCAGCAGGTACGCCACCATGGCGGTTTCCTTCGATGCTGTGGCCATCGCAGCCGAGAGACGTGCGTCGTTCGCGTCGCGTCGTCTGGCGATGCCCGATGGCAGCCGTCCTCGTCGTCCCTGTCCATGGACCGTAAAGACCGCTGTCTTTCCACGGTCCATCCGACCGGATCCGCATCTCCCCGGGGCACCTTTCGCTCTCGTCCTCCCCTCGCAGTTAACTCGAACGTATACTTCGCGGGGAGGAGGGGGATGCGAAAGGGCGGGAGACCCGGACGCGGCTTCCAATCGAACCCGCACGAATCCGGGTTCAAAGGCGGTTTGATTGGGAGGTTCGCTCGGGTCTGGGAGAGGGACGGACCGAGACGGACACGTGGGACGTGGTTGGCGCGCATTCGCGTCTGCGAAACGACGTGCGCAGCACGCCACGATGAGACGCCTGGCGATGCTCAACAGCACGTCGTGGAGGAGATGCGTGCGTTCCGCGTCCGGATGCGGACGGCTGGTAGAGCCAGGGTGCCGACAGGAAGGGCCGAGGACCGCGAGTCGTGGAGAAGCAGGACCACGGACGAGGAGCCGTGCAGCCAGGAACGCGTCCTGGTTCGCCGCAGAAACGAGCGCTGCAACTGCAGTGCCGGAATCCACCATCGTGGTGGTGTTCGATCTGGAAACCACCGGACTGAGCACCAGGACGGATCGCATCGTCGAAATCGCCGCGCTGGTCTACCGTGCGAAAGGAAACGCCTCGTTGCCTCGACCGGAACTACAAGAACACTTCACACGCTTGGTCAATCCTGGAAAGGCCATTTCTGTGGAAGCGTCCGTGATCACCGGAATCACAGAAGAAATGCTGGCTACAAAGCCGAAGTTTGGAGACATCCTACCGGAATTCATGAACTGGGTGGACAAACACAAGGAGGCCAGCGATTCCGAACATGTCCTCTTCATCGCACACAACGGGAAAAGGTTCGACGTGCCCGTGCTTCGACACGAAATGAAGCGAAACGGCATGCAGATGCCCAATTTTTGGATGTTTGCGGATTCACTCCCCCTTGTGAGAAACATGCTCTCATCGAGACCAGGAGGGCCCGAACGCTTCGGGCTTGCCGATCTCGTTGCTCACTTTGGGATCCCGCCCCCCGAAGTGCAGCATCGTGCACTTGAAGATGTCAAAGCGCTCTCACAGGTCATCTCTGCCCTTTTTCAGAATACCGCTTCCGTCCATACACAGGAGCACATGGAGCTGGACCAACTGGTTGCCCAGGAGTTTCTCAAGCACTCATTTCTTGAGGATGGCACCACCACTAGTTTTGCAATGCAGGCCCCAAGTGATGACATGTCAACCTTCCACCAGTACCAATATTCGGTGCATGATTTCGGCACAGACGGGAAACACTCAGAATCTCATTCCACAGTGGGGCAGGACAGGCATTTGCCATCCAATGGCCGAAAAGCCGAACACCTTACAGAAGTGCTTCCTGCTGGAATGTCAGAAATACCCGCAGACAAACATTCAGACGGCACAAAGGAATCCAGAGTCCGGACAGGAAATGTTTATTCCACAAGTGAAGAGGCATCTACGAGCGAGAGCAGGGATGGGAGTTGCACTGAAGAAGGTGCAATAGGCAGTTCCCAGGTTTCAGACCGGGCGCAGACGTCCATCTCAACTGACGCGGAATCCCGTAGAGAGCATGCCGTTTTCTTGGCCATGCTGTCCCTTTCTCAAGAACAACGGGAGAGGGTGCTCCGCCGCGTCTACGCTGCAACAGCAGCCAAAAATGCAAAGGCCAAGGACAAGGAAAAATCTTCCAGTCTTGACCCTGAGCTGGATGGCGTGTGGAGTGCAGCATGCAACACTCTACCCTTGCCATCGGCCCGTGCTCTATGCAAGCAGAGAGGGTCACTGCTTTCCATCAGGGAGAACACAGCGCACATACAAGTAGATGGCGGTGCCCCTCTCCTGAAATCATTTCAGAAGATTGAAGACCATCTACTCAGCTCTCTGGAATCAAGCAGCGGCCGCAAGCTATCCTCGGTGGTGTTCACGTGCAAATTTTGAAAGGCACACGCAACCCCACCATCGGGGGGCTTGGAGCACCCCTCGACCATCCCTCCCAATTTTGAAATGTTTTTTTTATGCCACTAGTCGAAACTCGCATCCACGTCCATCTGTGCCCTTTTGTGGAGGACTCTCCGCTTTTCGGGTCCGCGCTGCATGCTGGCACGCAGGCCAGGGATGAACTTCGCCAGGCTGTCGGAGTTGGTAGCATTTTCTTCCGTGGCAGGTGACGTGCTGGACGAGAGCGAGAAGACCCTGTCTTCGAGCTTGAACGTCCTCGTTCTCTTCGGACCACTACTTTTCCCTGAGGAGAGGAGCGTGTCGAATCCCTTCAACACGCTTGCACCTTGTTGGCTGCTGTCGTTCAAATACACCGTCTCCATGTCGAACAGTTGTTTTTCGATCCCGCGCAGTTCCTCCTCCAGCTTCTCCCGGCGCAAGATGAGTCCGTTCACGAGGTCCATTCGACCGGAGTATCCCGCGTTCGCCTGCTGGGACGCGCCATCGGTGCCCATCGCTGCGCGCGCAGGCATCCGTGGCGACGGACGCGGCGATGCGGTCGATTTTACGACCCACACCGTCCATACGATCGATGGACACCTCTCAGGAATTTCGAACGTTCGGATTTCCGACGATCGGAACCTGGCGCACGCACGTCACAACTGTCGTTTCTCCCTCGAAAGGGATCGCTTCACAACGATCGCGTCCTTCCTTCCAAGAAGGGGGGTCCGAATCCCGTTTCCCATCCGGGGATCGAGCACCCCCTTTTTCGCCTTGTCCGACTCCCCCTGCGTCCCGGATCCGTGGACCGCAAAAAGACCGCGTTTGTTGCGATGGAAGACCGCAAAAGGACCGTGTGGACCGTGTATGGTGCTGTGGGGGGCCACGTCTCGGTCACGACACGTATGGATGTGGCACGTGCGTCGGTGCTGTCTGGTCGGCGAACCACCACACGTCCACGTCAGGCGCTGCAAGCACACAGCGCGAAAGCGAACCGTGCAGGAAGAGGAAGAGAAGAAGCTCCCATGAAACCGCTCGCAGCAGCCAATGCGTTGGGATACGTGGGACTCATCGCCGTGAACGCCCTGTCGATCTACGGGCGATTGGGTCCCAGCAACGCCGACGTGTCGGCCAAGTTCCAGACGCTCATCACGCCGACTGGATCGACGTTCATGATATGGGGAGTCATCTTCGCACTGCAACTGGTCAGTGTGGTGATGCAAGTGTTGCCAATCGGAAAGACGAAGATGCGAGACGAAACGGTGAACGCCATCGGATTCTACTGGATCCTGGGATGGACGTCGCAATGTGCCTGGCAGTTCGCGTTCGTGCGAGAAGCGAAGGTGCTGTGCGCTTTCTTGCTCGTAGGTGCCTTTTTAGCGTTCACGACGGCTTCCGTGCGCCTGCTCAAGCTCGAAGAGAAGCGACGGAAACAGCGACCCGTGTCCACGGCTCAGGAGTCTTCCGCTGCGACTGATCCAGCGAAGAAGGAAACGCAGGACGAGGGAGAACGTGAAGCCAGTGGAGAAGGAGTAACGAAGGGAAAACGTAATGTGGCGGGAACGTGCAAGTGTGACCTCAGCTCTTGCACGGACCAGTTCTTCAGGAGGGTCCACACCGCAGGAACAGTGATGAATGCCGCCTGGCTGGCTGCTGCCACTACGATTGGTGTGCTGATCGTACCCGTCGCCTACAATGTGAAGGTATCCGAACTGGCATCTGCGTTGGCCTTGCTTCCTGCCTTGGGGATTGGGCTCTTCTTTTCCTTCAAACTGCTCTCGGTGGTCTATCCTCTGACCCTGTTCTGGGCGCTGTGGGGAATCAGTGCACAGTCGCCTAGCCATGTGGTGGTTCAGACCGCAAACGCTGGGTCGGTGGTCATGGTCCTCTCCGCAGCAGTAGCAGCTCTTCGCAGAATGTATATTACAAGACAGCTTTCCTACTCTACGGAGGCAAAGCCACTGCTGTCGTGAATGCATGATTGTAATACATGAGCGGTCCAAAACCATGAGCGCTCTTCTTGTGCATCCTCCATCTGTGCTCGTTGCCAGAATCGTTATTTTCGTTTTAAAAGTGGATTTTTTGGCACTTGGCCTCCAAACACTCCGTCGGGCAATAGGGGCATTTGAAAGGCCTGGCCCCTCCTCTGGCAAGCTTCTGGATGCTTTGTTTGCACAGAACATGCCCACATTGCAGGCGCATGGGCGGGTTCTCTGCGGTGCATTGTTCTTTCGAAACTGGACAAGTGAAGATGGAGTGAAAGACGTACTGTGGCCCAAGCGGAATTTCTACAGGAAGTTCGTCGCCGTCGCTCAGGCCTGCCGTGCTCATGATAGTGGTAAGCTTCAGCAGCGCCTGCAGCGCCAATGCCCCGGCATTCACCACCACTCGCAGGGGAGAAATAGACGAGTGACCCACGGTTTTGCAGTATTCCTGAAGGAAGCACTTCCTCACATCTCCCCACATGTCGTCTAGTACGATCTGCTTGTAAGGAGAGGCTTCCAGCTTGTTCTCGTAGAGCAAGCAGCCCATCAACTTGCTGATTTCGTGCATTTGCCCCATCCCGTGTGGTGGAAAATTTTCTCTCGCAAATCGCAGCGCCGCCATCTTTCCTTCGTGTTTGAGTCGTCGGATGTATTCCAATCTCACGAGTTTGAACTCCAGCTCTGAAGGCAGTCCTTCGGGATTGAGCTTCTCTCTGTGCTGGATGGCCCAATCGAGCGCTGGTCGGACCTGTTTTTTCTCGATGGAATCGATGATTCCGTGCATTTCTTCGAATTCGCTCTTGAGCGAACGCTCTGGTTCCATTCCCGTTTCTCGCACAAACACGTCACCTTCTTCGAACCTCCCTTCCCGAAAGAAGTGCTGTGCGATCACTTCTTGCAGCGTGTCTTTGTCGAACTGCTTTCCTTTGCGGCACACCTTCGAGATGTCACTCATGAACGCCTTGTCGATTGCCTTCCCCAACTTGGCCACCGCAGTTTGCATCTCCCGTTGTCCGGCGGACACTTTTTCGTCCGTGGCAAGTGCGTGCACTTCTTTGGCCAGCTGCGAGACCCGTTCTTCGACGTTCTCTCCCGCCACCACGTCTCGCTTCGCTCCTTCCAGCGCCTTTTCCAGTCCTTCCAAGGCCTCTCGCACCGCATTGGCGCTCGTTTTCTGCCGCTTGGTCGCCTTGGCCGCCTGTTCACGTGCGGCTTCCATCGCGTTTTGGTGGTCGTCGACACTGCAGCTCTTGCGAGTGAATTTCATCGTAAAAACATCAGATGGGTGGACGTGGACCGGAAAAAAAAACACCGGGTGGTGGAGGAAGGTCGCAGAATTTATTGTCCAACAAAAGGATTGAGCTCAGGAGAAAAGACGCCAGTGCCGCTGGAAGCTTCGTACAGGAGCAAGGCGGTGAGGGCAAACATGGCGATGCGGCCGTTCCACGTCTCGGCGCTGCGCGTCCAACCCCACTCCCACAAGCTCACGGGAGGCGGGAGCTTCTGCCGTTCCCGATCGTATATGCCCAAGAGATCCTCCACGCTCCCAGGTGGAACCAATGGGACCTTCCCAACAGAACCGGGGCTCATGGCGTCGACCGAAGGAAGCGCCTCCAAAACTGCTTGGGCCAGGTCACTGATAAAGGTGGGATCCGTGTCCAACGCTGGTACGCGGCCCCATTCCTGTATGCCACACTCCAAAGCTAGATCCCGATACTCCACGTCAATCTCCTCCAAAGTCTCTATGTGCTCGCTGACAAAGGACACAGGGACAGCCAACAGCGCTTTGGTACCTTGTTGAGCCAACTCCACGATGGATTCGTCCGTGTACGGCTTCAACCATTCGACAGGGCCCACCCTGGATTGATATGCCAGCGTGTGATGGTTGTTGATTCCTCTTTCCGCAACCTCTGCCATGATCAGCCTCACGCAATCCTCCATCTCTTCGCGATAAGGATCGCCAGCTTCCTCCACGTACGACTTGGGCACACCATGTGCAGAGAAAAAGATTTCCACCTCTTCTGGGTTGGAGAATTTGTCCAGTTCGTCGCAGATGAGGTCTGCCATCGCTTTGATGTACCCTTTCCGTTCATACCAGCTGGGGATGACCGTGTGCTTGATTCCCCTCAGATATCCGTCTTCTTTGAACAATTTTTCCAACAACCGCAAGCTAGAACCGGAGGTGGAGATGCTGAATTGCGGATACAAGGGCAGCACAACCAGTTGGGTGACCCCGTCCCTTTTGAGCTCTTCCAGCGCATCTTCGGTGAAGGGTTTCCAGTACCTCATGCCTACGTACACATGCGTCTGCAGCCCGCTCCCTTGCAGTTCTGCCCGCAACGCTTCGGCTTGTGCTTCGGTGATGCGACGGAGCGGCGATCCTCCGCCGATGGATTCGTAGCCTTCTCGGCTTTTGGGCGCGCGCAAGGTGGACACCAGGGCGGCCAGTGGTTTCTGCAGCCATGCCAGGTTGGGTGGCAATCGTATGATGTCTGGATCTGCGAACAGATTGAACAGGAAGGGTTGGACTTCGTCCAATGTTTCTGGTCCGCCCAAGTTCAACAGCAGCACGCCCACTTTGTCGGTCCGTGGGGACACTGCGGCGCCCAACCCTCCTCCTTCCTGCATGACCACGTGGTGCACGTGCCCTCTCCTCTTGGCCGTGGTGGCTCTTCCACGTCTGGCACCGCACACTGCCGTGGGACGCGTGCGCAGCGCCATGCCCACGCACCTCGCTCCTCCAGACGTCCACCGCATCGCCATGGACCGTCGTGGCTGACGCTCGTCCTGACTCGTCGTCCTCGGTTCCTTCCCTTTCCATCTCGATCGAAAGGGAAACGAACCCGGGGACGAACCCGAAAGGATCCCCGACGAACCCGATCCCGTCCCCTTTCGAAACCAAACCGAACCGGGAACGCGGTCCGTACCGCGGTGGGCGCGGAGGAAAGGAGAGGGAAGGAGGGAGGCGTCCTCGACGGGGACGGTTTTATTGCAGGAAGGGGACGTGGCTGGAGGTGTACGGGACCCAACCGGATCCTACACCACAGGCGCGTGGAGCACCGTGGGCGCTTGGTTTCACGTGGTGATCAGACGCAACAACGAACCGGAGTATTGGAAGGATTTCTGCGTCTCTTCCAAACAACGGTCCTTCTGCTCCCGCGTCCAACCTTCGGCCACCTCGTTCAATGTGTCCCGCACCCGTGGCAAGAGCTCCTCCTTGACGTCACCGTCCCACTGGTAGAACTTCAACGTCGCACCGTCCAACAAAGACTCCGACATCTTACGACCGATCATCAGACCACCCGCCGTGTGGGCGAAGTACACGTTGTAGTAATGGCACATGAAAGCAGGAGGATCCTCCTTCGAGAGCGACTCCAACAGAGAGACGTACTCGTCGCCCGGAGAAGCTTCGATGGACGAAGGGACCATGTCGTACGTGTTCCGAAACCATTCGATGTCTTCGGCCAATGCCGATCCACGTTCCAGACCCGTGTTTTTGAACTTGGCGTACTCCGCCACCGGTGCGTCGTCCATGATGGTCTCCATGCAATCGTACACCTTTTTGGATTCGGCCAAGAAGTTCAAGTATCCTTGACGAGTAGGGGTCCATTGTGCGACCGGTTTCTCTTCTTCTTTCCGTGCTTCTTTCTGTCCTTCTTTGGGGGCTTGTTCTTTCGTGTGCAGTCGCATGGCGACGAAGCGCATCTCTTCCACGAACCCTTTGTTCGCGCCGGGTCGACGCTCGCTTCCCGTCCCCGCTTGTGCTGCGCCTGCACGTGCTCGCACCTTCCTGTTCCCTTCCCACCCTCTCGTCCTCGCCTGTGGCACCGGCACGGTCGCTCGCATCTTCGCTGCGTGCATCTTCGCGTGTGTCCTTCGCGTGCCACGCGCCGAAGTGGAAGACCTTCGTCGCCTCGCTTCTCTCAATCTCTCTCACTCTCTTACCCTCTCAATCTGCCTCTCATCCCCTCTCAATCTCTGTCAATCTCGGTGTGTCTGTGTCGATCGGTGGTCATCCTGGCCGTGTGGATCGAGATCCGATCGGAGGTGGGAGAGAAAGGGAGAGAGGGAGCTGGTGAAAGGGAAGCGAGTCGGGTCTGTCCTTCTCTCCGAAAGGGGAAGAGATCCGAGGAACACCGACCGACGGATTGCGCGACATGGCGGACGACGAAGCAAGCAAGGAGAAACGTAGGCTCGCCGCCGAGAAAAGGAGGCAGAAGCTGCTGGAACGAGGGTCCAATCGACTGGCCTTCGTCACGGGAGAAACCAAGAAGCTGGAAGAAGAACAAGGGAAACCTAGCGTGAAACGGAAAAACTCCACGGCCAATGCCGCAGCGGCCGAAGTGGAAGCGTTGATGCCGGAAGAAGAACGCAAAGCAACGGGATCCGTGGTGGAAGAAGTGCCCGATCCGAGAACGAACGAAACGAAAGGAACCAGACCTGCTCCGAAGCCGACCGACAGCTATGCTCCAACCGCCGAACACTCGGCGACGCAGAGCCCTACCACCGTGTCTCCCAAGGAAGGGGAAGAAGTGTCCAAACCGCACGGCTCAGACAGCAGGAATCCGACGCACCGCAGAACAAGCCAACGCATCGATGTTGCAGGTGCTGCAGGCGTCAACGTGCTCGGTGCATCTAGGCTTGTGCTGGTCGTGGCCCTTGCCTTGGCACTGGGAAGTCAAGGTGCCCTCTGGTCCGTTTCGAACGTGGCAGATCGGTGGATGAAGGAAGGGCTTTCCCAACCGGTCCTCCTGCAATTCCTCTTTGTCAACAGCGGATCCCTCGTGGTGGAGATTCTCATCGACTCTTCAAGAACACCCTCGTCTGCAATGCAACGAGGGGTAGGGAAAATAATCAGCCGGGCAGGAACCGGCATCAAATTTGCCAAGCGAACGTTGGATGCAGGGGCACTGTTTCTCTTTGTGTACATCCTCACTCTGTCCTTCGTTTCTGCGATGCTGGAAACGTAGCTCTTTGCAGGTACCCACCCTTGAGAACTGGACGGGGTCTTCGTAATCCAATTGAACACTGGCATCTTTGACGTTCACCGGCCAGAGGGCAATGCCGCGGGAGCAAGACATGGTAACGAGTCGGCCCAAATCCTGGCATCAGGATCCTTCCTTGGCATCCACTCCCTCCCATACCCCTTGCTGTTCGAGCCACATGCTGGAGCACCTCCAGCGTTTGTCTTGGCATCCATCCCGTCGCTTCTTGCGTTGGGTTGGCAGACCGTCCCACATCCTGCATCGATCCACGTGTCACGTGACCGGTGGGTTGTGCGGGTGTCGGACAACCTCGTCTCGTAACCATCCGAGAGGTGGGATGGTCTCTTCCCAGAACGCTCGTCCCTCCACCCTGGAGATTCAGGTCACGTGACACCTTTTCTCTTCGACGGTCCCGATGCGACCGATGAAGGACCCCGATCCAGGAAGGACGTCCTCCTCTGCGAACCACGCCATCGGGACGAGATCGTCCCGGAGAGTTCCCCGCATTTGGGGCGAACCCCACCCCACTCGCGCAGAGGATCCGATCTCGGAAACGGTTGGCGGTCGAGATCTCGATGGATCCTCCTCACGTCTCGATATTCTCTCGAAACGTCTCGATGCGAAAAAATCTCCCCGGTCGGACCCGCGACCGTCCGTGCCTCGGTTTGAGAGAGGTTTGAGAGGGGGCGTAAACCCTAGGCATGGCTCGTGCGATCGGATCGCACTTCCATTCCGATCCGCACGTGCTGCGCGTGCTGCGCTCGCTGCGCGTGCACACGAAGCGCAACGGACAGGTGCGATGCAAAGACGTCGTCGTCGTGTGCGCGAACCGTGCGAAACGCGAAAAAAAAGGAGGGATCGAGGTGCCCAAAGCGGACGGATCGAGACCAGAACCCGCGAAAACCGTGCACGGAGACGTCGTTGGCGGCGTGTGGCGTGCTGACAGGCGGATCGCAAACAACGACAGGACTGGTCAGCGGACGAGATGGTGGCCGCTGCAGGCATCGAATCGTTCGCCAACGTGCTCATCCCGATCGCGGCTGTGCTCGGAGTAGCTTTCTCCCTCTTCCTGTGGTGGCGCGTGAGTCATGTCCGAGTCATGTCGGTGAAGTCCAGGGGGACTGGATTGGATCAGGGGCTGCTGGGCTCTGCACAAGCCGAAGAGGAGGAAGCAGAGATCAAGGTGGCAGAAATTCAGGCAGCCATCAGCGAAGGAGCAAACAGCTTCCTGTTCACGGAATACAGGAGTATCGCCGTCTTCATGGCCTGTTTCTCCCTCATCGTGTTCTTCCTCCTTGGAAGCCCCGGTGGTTTCAGCACAGCATGGACCACGGACAAGAAAGGAAACAAGCACGCACCCATTCTTGCAAATGGGATCTTTTCCCTCGTGTCTTTCATCATCGGTGCCTGCACATCCATCCTCTGTGGGTTCCTCGGAATGATGATTGCCACTTATGCCAACGGCAGGGTCGCGTTGGAAGCAAAGAAGGGTGTATGCCCGGCCTTTGCTACTGCCTTCCGCTCTGGTGCTGTGATGGGATTCTTGTTGACCAGCTTTGGGCTGATCAACTTGTTCGTCCTGCTCTTGCTCATGAGGCTCTACTTCGGCTCTGACTGGGATGGTCTGTTTGAGGCCATCACTGGATATGGACTCGGTGGGTCCTCCATCGCTCTCTTCGGACGTGTTGGAGGAGGAATCTACACCAAGGCTGCTGATGTGGGTGCTGACTTGGTTGGAAAGGTCGAGAAGGACATCCCAGAGGACGATCCTAGGAACCCAGCTGTCATAGCAGACAATGTTGGGGACAACGTTGGAGACATTGCAGGTATGGGTGCTGATTTGTTCGGCTCGTTCGCAGAGTCCACGTGCGCAGCGCTGGTGACGGCCTCTCTTTCCTCCATCGGTCGCGATCACAACTGGACTGGCATGATGTTCCCCTTGATGTTGTCTGCTGTGGGTATTCTGGTCTGCTTGGTCACCACATTTGTAGCCACAGACATCAATCCGGCCAAGAAGCTTTCTGACATTGAGCATTCCCTCAAGATGCAGCTCATCATTTCCACGGTTATCATGACTCCTGCTGTGTTCATCCTCTGCATGGTTGGCCTGCCAAAAGAATTTGACCATATATTTATTGGCGACCCAACCAAGGTCGTCAAGAACTATTATGTCTTCTTCTGTGTCATGTCTGGTTTGTGGGCTGGGCTGCTGATCGGGCTTACCACTGAGTATTACACATCCAACCGCTTCAAGCCTGTCCAAGATGTGGCAGACTCGTGCAGGACTGGGGCTGCAACAAACATCATTTTCGGCCTTGCCCTCGGATACAAGTCCTGCATCATTCCAGCTTTCGCAATGGCGTTCGCCATCTTTGTCAGTTTCACGTTGTCTGGAATGTTTGGCATCGCCTGCGCTGCCCTTGGTATGCTGGGCACCCTTGCCACTGGCCTCGCCATCGATGCTTATGGGCCCATCAGTGATAACGCAGGTGGTATTGCAGAAATGTCAGAGATGGGTGAGCACATCCGCGAGAGAACAGACGCCCTTGACGCGGCTGGCAACACAACTGCTGCAATCGGTAAAGGTTTTGCGATCGGATCAGCTGCGCTTGTTTCCCTTGCACTATTTGGTGCTTATGTGACACGTGCGGAGCTCACTCTTGCCAGCACTTCCCTGTTGGATGCCAAGGTGTTCCTGGGATTGCTCATTGGGGCAATGCTTCCGTACTGGTTCTCTGCAATGACCATGAAGAGTGTCGGAAAGGCTGCCCTTGCCATGGTGGAAGAAGTCCGTTTCCAGTTCAACACCATCGATGGGCTCATGGAAGGTACCACGAAGCCAGATTACTCCAGGTGTGTGGAGATCTCCACCAAGGCATCCTTGAAGGAGATGATCCCTCCGGGTGCCCTTGTGATGGGGACACCTGTGATCACTGGCATTTTCTTCGGAACCCACACCCTGGCTGGTCTTCTTCTGGGTGCTCTCACCAGCGGTGTGCAGATGGCAATCTCTGCTGCAAACACAGGAGGTGCCTGGGACAACGCAAAGAAGTACATCGAAGCAGGCAGTTCAGAGCATGCTGCGATGATGGGAGGCAAAGGCTCGGAAGCTCACAAAGCGGCAGTGATCGGAGATACGGTTGGCGATCCATTGAAGGACACCTCTGGGCCGTCGCTGAACATCCTTGTCAAGCTGATGGCAGTGGAGTCTCTTGTCTTCGCCCCGTTTTTTGCTCAGCACACTGCAAACGGTTTGATCTTCAAAATATTTGGCCTGTAAAGTGCATGTGCTTGATAACACGCCTTACCGCTACCTCTCACCCCGAACGAAGACATCGTCCTTGAATTCGTCCTTCCCCTCGACTTGGAGGCCATCCACCTAGGAGAGATTCTCTGAGGGCTCACTAGACCGTTGCGTTTCCAACACGTCCCTCGAGCATGGACGCCTTTTCCTACCATCCTAGTGCACTTTTGCATGTAGAAAGTGGGATCTGGGATTGACAACTGGGACATGGCGTGAAACGGAAGATTTGAAACCATATAGCGGACGGCATAGATGAGGTGTTTGACCGGCGAGGTGGAAACGTTCATCTGAAGAACAGAGTCCAATAGCAGCGAAATGAAGGGAAACACTGGGTGCGCAGAAGACGAATGCGTGGTCCGACGCACGGAAGCTGCTAGATCGCACGACGACCGACTGCCGGAACAATACCACCGACATGTAGCAAGTCTTCAAACGCTACAGGGACATGTTTCATGAATTGACAACACAACACGTCGCAACCCTTGGAAGGACCGCCGGGGACACACCAGATCCATGAATGGAAAACGTTGCAGAGAAATTTACGAAAAAACTGCATCCAAAACAAGATGAAGCGTCCCTTCAAGTCATGCTAATTCGTTGTGCAATTGGAAGAGTACTCAAAGCACCAAAGCTTACTCTGTAGCCCAAACAAAGCATGAGCGCCATGCCCCAATTGCCGATGGCCCACGGTCTACATCTGCACCCAATCCAAGCAGTTGCTTACGAATACAAATCGCAGCCCATGTGGAAGGCAGAGAATCCCAGGAAAAGTTCTGCCACTCTATGCTACATGGAGTTTACACAGGTATGTCGACTCTGGGACATGCGCGGTCAGATGTGGTCAGGAGTGCTGTCATGCTCACCAGCTACCTTTATCTTCGACCACTGCCGGACTATCTACGGGGGCCTTTTCATCATCCCCATCTGTGGGCAAGCGAGCCTCTGGTATTCCTGAATGGTGATCTGTTTGCCCATCGGTGGCTTGCTTCTTCAGCAAGAGCCGATACTTTTGCAAGTGACTGGCCACGTTGTCCCGCGTGAGGCCACTCACTCCCATCATTTGCATCACTGTTTTCGGAACAGCTTTGTCTACCCCGACCTTTTCGACGGCCTCGACAAAGCGCTTGTGAAGCCTAGGAGTCCATACCAAACGGGGACGTTTTAGATTTCTTGCACTCAATTCTTCACCTGAACCTTCCCCATCATTGTGCTGTCCACACGAGAGTGGCCTCTTACCCGCGTCGTTCCTTGTCTCGTCCTCTTTCGTTCTCTTTTGAACGTTCGGTGAAGTGGACGGATCTCCACCTGTTGTATGGCGTGCAATTCGTCGTCGTCGGAGCAAGCGTGGTTGTAAAGTCGCGGACACACGCGTCAACGAATCCGGTTCTCGTCAGTCGCTGTTCCAGGCACGTTTCGAAACTCGTGCGCCCGTTGATTTCCTCATCCCCTTCGCGTTTCGGAATTCTCCTGCACACGTGCTGTTCGTTGTACCATGCCACCTTTCCATCCGTTCTCGTTCTTGGAGCGGTTCCATGGAAAAGCTTGGACTCTCACACCTTTCGCCGCTTCCCGTTCTTTTTTCTTTCTATTCGCGAATTCTTCCGCACGCACCTCTTCTACCGCCACGGCCGTTTCCGTCTTCTTTTTTCCTTCCGGATCCGTCCACGTCGCACACGGCGTGCAGATCGAAGGCTGTGGCGAGATCGTGCGGCAGCAAAGCTTGCGAGATCGGCACGAGCTCGTTCATCTTCGGCAGTCCTTGTTCCCAGCTGGTGTACAGGTCCGCCATCTTCCCACGCGCTTCTCCTCCTTCGCCTTCCTCTCGCTTCCCACGTGCGCGTCTTCTTCAGATCCTCGCCTCCTCTTCTTCCACAGGCACGGAGCACGTCTTCTTCACGCGAAGGTGCGCACGTCGACGTGTGATGCGCAGCACGTGTGTCGTGCTTTGGTCCAGTCGACACGAAGACGTCGTGTCGAGACCTAGGGCCATGGAGCCCAACTTGGGAGTTTCTTCTCTGCTTGGAGAAGAAACGGGAGGAACGCCATGGAAGGAAGACGTGGGAGGGGGCAGGAGGAAGATGCACGAGCTCACGCGTGGATTGCACGCGCGAAGAAGCCGCCGAGAAGCGCGCTTCGTCCTCCCGATGCAAGTCGAGGGGATCCAACGAGCAAGCTCATCCAATTCCGACCGATCGAATCGATCCGTTGAATCCTTCCTCTGGGAGAAGAAAACGACGAAATCCATCCCACGATATGAACGAGACTTGTTGCAAGGTGAGACGAGACAAAAGCCAATGCGTATCGAAGGATAGGAAGAAGGCAGGCGTAGTGCTTGAAGCTTGTGTCATGGATCAAGGGGAAAGGCGCAAAGGAATGGCTTGGAGGGAAGGGCAAAGGAAAAGTTGGATGCATGGTGTAGTGTAGCCGGGTTTGGGACTAATCCAAGCGTAAGTGCAACGGAGCACACCTCGTAATAGACAACAAATACTAGGCACCGATCTCTCTCACCCCGAATTCGTGAAGAAGAACGATTTGGTCGACGAGAGCATTGTTGCAAAGGCTTGGACCATAGTGAAGCATAAGAAAGTCCCCGTGTCGATCGTCCCATCGCACCAAGCCAAATTCAAACGAAGCCCTTACCCCATGCGTAGTATCGGGTGGCCGCATTCTTGGCCGGTAGCCTGCAAACATCTTCTGGACGTCGAATGTCCAACGCAAGATCGCTCATTGCAAAGAGGCAAAGAGGGAAGACACGTGCAATTTCCACACGCGGAAACCTTTGGGTGCAATGGATGTGGTGCTCTTTTATAGTGCCCGTATGCCACCGTTTTGAATGCAAAAACAAATATGGGATTCAGCGTCCAATGGTAATGGTTGGGCGAAACTACAATATACGCAGATGGTTGTGAACAACTACGATGTCATGCATGCATCTCACCGAGGAGCAGACATCGCACAACTCGGAAGAGGAACAAGTTCTTAAAACGCCGATGAAATGGTTTCAACCACCTTAATAGTGCCGAGAAGCATTTTCTTTCCACGTCGTCGTTTTCTCGTTCTCCATTGAATGCGGAGTAGTCATGCCGGGCTCATTCATAAAAGAGCATGAGAGGGACTGATGAACTTGAAAGGCGAGCGACTGGATGAGAGGGAGTGCGTGGCGGATGATTGGAGCGTGCGGAACGTTGGATTCTAGGACGCATGAGAGAGGTTCCGACGTACCGTTCTCTCATCGGATACGAAGAGCCGCACCATCCCGTCCATTGGGCACCGCCGTCTCCATCCAAAGGACAGTGTTTGTCCTCCCTCTCGAGAAGAAACTCGTCGATAGGGACTTCTTGGCGGCTCGGTCTACGGGATTCTATCCCTACGTTCCCGTTCGGTTCGAAGTGAAAGGGTCGTCTTGTTTCTTTGATGAATTTGGCTTTCTTCGAGTGATGACTTTTGTATGCCATTGATTGATTTCGAGGTGGTTGCGAGTCGGCTCGCAATGTGCCATTTCCTGGTGCTTGTGGTCTTGGATCGTCCTCCCTGTCACTTCGTTACGTGCACGATTCTTCGAGAAGGAGTTAGGATTGATACGCTCGTCGGCGGAAGCGTTGCGATGTGGTGGGAAATGCCATGGTCCCCCTTCCCGAGGACAAGTCATGCTTTTCTCCCTCTCCAACAGCCGCAAGGTTTCCAACCCGTCCCGTGGGCTTCCACACCTGTCTTGTACAGCGTTTGACGGCTCTTGGTCGCATCCTTCGTGCTTCTACGACCCTCCACACGTCGTGCATGCTTGCTCGTCTTTCTTGGGTGTCCATCCAGGCTCCCTGGACGACCATCGCTAAACCCCATCCGAAATCCCCTCTGGTTTCCATCCGATAGACCCGGTCTTTTTTCCCTTTCAACCCGACCCTCGTCCTTCTATCGTTCGGGTCTGTGTGGGATCGAACCCGGATCGAAGGGATCTCGTCCACGACGACGCACGCGATTGGGACGCCATTTCGTCTTCGCAAGCGATTTGTGCGACGTGTGCGACGTGGGAGCGGCGCATGGGCATGCACGAGGGAGGCGTGGGATCACCATGGTGGCCGAACTGCTCCGACGCGTGGATTCCTATCCCAAAGTGAACGAAGACTTCGCCACCAAGACACGGTCCGGTGGTGCCATCACCCTCGTCGCACTGGTCGTCATGGCCGCGCTCGTCTGGACGGAATTGAGTGCGTGGATGCCGCGAAGACGAAAGAGATTGGAACGTGTGGGACGGACGTACGAATGCTGACGGGAAGAAATATAACGCAAACGCATGCGTGCAGACGCATACGTCCGCGTCAACACGACACACGAGTTCCAAGTCGATCTCACCAGGAAAGAGAAGCTGGAAATACACGTGCGTGACGTCGTGAAGGAACGAACGACGAACTGCGGTGTGCGAGAAGGTTCTGACGTCGTGTTTGTGGATGCCGCGGGTGACAGTTCAATATCACCTTTCCAGCCATGCCGTGTTCGGCCCTGAACATCGACGTCATGGATCTGAGCGGAGAACAACACTTGGATGTGAATCACGATATCTTCAAGCAAAGACTGAGCAAAGAAGGGACACCGGTGGCAGATTTAGAAAAGGGAAAAGTAGGTGAAAAGTCAGAAAAGGGAGCAATAGTCATGGTAGATGGATGCGGGAGCTGCTACGGAGCCGAGACGAAAACCAGGAAGTGTTGCAACAGCTGCCGTGAACTCGAAGACGCGTACAAGGACAAACGATGGAACGTGCGGGAAGTCAGGGAAGTTCCAATATGTGTCAACAATATACACAAGATCGAAGGTGAATTTAAGAAGCAGTACTCCGAAAAGGAAGGCTGCAACATCCATGGCCATGTGGAAACCAGCAAAGTAGCAGGCAACTTCCACTTTGCTCCAGGTAAAGCGTACCAACAAGGTTCGATGCATTTCCATGATTTAGCACCCTTCAAAGGCGCAAAATTTGATGTGTCGCACACCATCCATAGATTGGCGTTTGGAGTTGAATACCCAGGACAGGTCAATCCGCTGGACGGCGCAGTGCATCAGTTAGAGCATCCCAACGGCATGTACCAGTATTACCTGAAGGTTGTGCCAACGTTATACACAAGCACAAAGGGGGAGCAGATGCGGACAAATCAATTTAGCGTGACGGAGCACTTCAAGGAGAATCCACCAGGGCAACCTCAGGCTGTTGTTCCAGGAGTTTTCTTCTTCTACGACTTCTCCCCTCTCCTCGTGGACGTGGTGGAGGGGACCACCTCCTTCTTGCACTTCATCACCAACCTCCTGGCCATTCTAGGAGGCGTTTTCACCGTGGCAGGCATGGTGGACGGGGTCGTCTATCATGGGCAAAAGGCATTGCAGAAGAAGATGGAGCTGGGCAAGCTCTCCTGATCCCTCTGGATGTACAGCGGCAATAATGACACAAGGTACTTCGATGGACTTGCCCATCTCCTTCTTTCTTTTTCTTGTTCTTCGTACCCAACTGCACCGATGTCTTCCACTTTGACCTGCACCAATCCATCCTTCTCATGGATTCATGGATGAAGCATGGGGTGTGTTCCATCCTGTCGACTGCACAAGAGAACGTCCATGGCTGTCGCACGCTTGCTGGATGCAGCGGCGCTGCTCTTCGCGACATGGCTGCTGGTGTGCTTGCACGATCTCGTCCAGATGAAGCGCGATCCAGGAAGGTGCGAGATGACGTACATGTGGCCGAACTACGTGCGTGTGGACGTTCCCGAAGGTGTCGGACCTTACGCGCTCTATCGATACGTGGAAAGTCGACACCACTACGTGCACAAGCTGCAGCTGGAAGCGCACGAATTGCCTGCCTCCAAAGACGCATGGCCAGTCCTGTTCTTGCCAGGAAGCGGTGGACACTCGAGACAAGTCCGATCTTTGGCATCCGAGTGCGCGAGGAGAGAGATGCAACTTGGCAAGCGGATGTTTGATTGGTATGCACTCCACTTCAACGAAGAGAAGTCGGCTTTGGACGGAAGATTGCTGTTCCGGGAGCTTCAACACGCACTTGCTACCGTGAGAGAACTGTCCAGGATGTATCCACAACACGGTCAAGACGGCAGCAAATTGATCGTCATCGGTCACAGCATGGGAGGAGTTGTTGCTCAAGCAATGCTCAACGAACTTACCAAAGATCGAGGCCCGTGGATTCATGCCCTCATCACGCTTGCTTCACCTCATGCACGTCCACCACTTCCATGGCAACCAGCAGTGAATCGTTTCTATGCCAAATTGGATCCAACGATCACGAAGAAAAGCCTCTCTCAGACTTTCTTTCTTGCTCTTGCAGGTGGATACCGGGACGAACTCGTCCATGAAAAGCTTGTTCAAGTGGAGACTGATCAAACGGCTACAACCGTGGCACTCAGTGTTGAAGAGATGGAGGGCATTGCATTGTCACCAGACCACAAAAGTATATTATGGTGCAACCAACTGGTGAAAGCCATCACCAAGGTTCTTGAAGAGCTGCAAGCAAACATGACGTCAGATGCCTTTGATCCTGAATTGTTTGCCTCAGCCATCAATTTGAACTTCTCTCGGTCAGAGGAGGAAGCTGACAAGCAAAAGGAATACCCACAACGCTGGGAGAAGACCTACATCCTTCTGCAGAAAAACTATGGTCGAATACCTGCAGTCTTTGCTTCCTACCTCTTGGTGCGGGAGCTTGTATCCTTGACATGTATGCAAGAAATCTCGCTGTGGGGTAGCCACCAAGTGAAACCAAACTTCATGACCTACTTTGTTGTGGGATGTATACTCGTGGGAAGTGCGATCGAGCCAGGAATTCCTCTTCTACTGGCACTGGCATTCTCTGCATGGAAATTCTGGCACACCGACAGAAAGGATAGGTGTAGGTTTAGGTTCGTTCAGTTGGATATTGTTTGTACACTCACAATGCTGCCATCAACAATTGCATGGGTGGAATGGCCTACTTTCTCGCCGAATGCTGGTGACATGTTGCTCGGATTCCTGCTTGCAGAGCACATCGTGCAAGTCTCTGCTGGCAGTGTGGGCTTGTATCCGGTACAAAGTAGACGTGGATGGTTCTTGCTGATATTCTTCTTGATTGCTTATTCGTGCTACGCTTTTTGGGCGAACGAGTCTGATAGGATACTTCAGGTAGGAGCTATCTATGCTTTCATCCACCTGTTCCTTTCCATGCAAGAAACGCCATTGCCACAACAGAACATAAAGCAACAATGAAACTTCCACCTGTTATGAAGCTCCGAATGTTTGCTGGCACAAGAAGGGGTGGGATGCGACTTTGATGCAGTTCGATCACTCGCTCGACATCGCGCCTAGATCCAAGATACAAGGGGGACCTCTCGTGAAGTGACAAGGGCTGATGATCCAGCATATCTTTGTGGCCCGTGGTAGCCACACCTCCAGCACACTCCGTGAGAAAGGCCATGGGAAAGCACTCATACAGCACACGCAATTTTCCATTGGGATTTTTGCTGTCACTGGGATACATGAATATGCCGCCGTACAGAAGGGTTCTATGCACGTCTGCAACCATACTGCCCACGTAGCGTTGGGTCTTGGGTTTCATCCCACTGGATCCTAATTTGCACTTGTTCACATATTCTGCTGTGGCAGGATTCCAGAACTTGGAGTTGCCTTCATTAATTGAATAAATATGGCCTTCCTCTGGGATGGTGATCTTCGCATGCGTTTGCACAAATTCACCCAAACAAGGATCGAGCGTAAAACCGACTACCTCTGCCCTGGGTTGAGGTGCCAGAACAAGGATGGTCGTGGTTCCATACAAGCAGTATCCAGCTGCCACCATCTTTCTCCCTGCCCAGGATGCATTTCCCGCGTTCGTAGCTTCCACATCTTTGGGCGTGTGGTAGATACCAAAGATGGACCCTACGGACACACCACAATCGATGTTGGAGGATCCATCCAGTGGATCAAAGACGATGCAGAAGTTCCCTTGTTTTCCGTCTTTCACGAGTATGGCTTCTTCCTCTTCTTCCGACACGAGGACGGAAGCCAGTCCACTGGCCATGATGCTGTTCTTGAACACCTCGTTCGCGAGCACGTCCAGCTTCTTCTGTTTCTCCCCTTGCACGTTGGTGTTTCTCGATTCTCCCACGAGGTTCGCCAGTCCGCACTGTCGGCACGCCGAGGAGACGTATTTGCATCCGGTTGCAATGCTTTGCAGCAGCAGGATCAGGTCTTTGGATTGCGTCCGATCGCCCAGTACTTGCGTCAAGTACCTTCGGATCGTCACCAGTCGCTCTGGTGGCACGCACCACGGCAGCTGGGTCTCCTTCCACGCGTCTTCACTGTGCGCTGGTTCGTCCATCGCCTCCCAACCGCGTCCGTGGTGTCTGGCCGTTGCGTTCCGACACGTCCCCTCGAAAGTCGTTGTAACCACGCCCCGCCCCACCTCTACAACCGGGGGCGAATCTTCACAACTCGCCTGGAAACCGCCCCGCCCGATTCACAACGGTGGCACTCGCACCTGGCGGACCCACCGTCGTGGAAGCCTCGTCCACGTGCCATGGCGCGGTCGTTCGGCGGACGCACGTGCATGGACAAGCGAAGGCGTGCGACGTAGGATGTGTCTACTTGCAGTGCTGCTCTGATGGTCCCGATTCGACGCGCCACGTGCGCACGACGTGGCGGATGTCGTGGACGTTCCCGACGTCGTCGGCGCTTGGACGACTGGAGACTCCCGTCCACGTCCGCGTTTTCACGTCGTGAGACCATGCAACGCTGCGAAGGGAACGACCACGTCGTGCTCCACGTCGTGGAGCGTGCGACGATGCTTTGCGAAGGAGAAGCAGCCGCTTCACGTGCCTGCAGCGACACGTCCAGCTTCGACTTCCGTCTGAATCTCTCCCCTTCGTACGCACGCACTCGTTCACTCGCACGGGATCTGAGACGACGCTGCCGACCAGCTCACGAGACGAGACGTGCACATCACAACTCGACGACGAGTGGTGCGACGCACGTCGTCGCTTCGACGTGCGTCGGAACTGGCGTTGCGCGAAGCACCTGCTTCGAAGGCGAGGTTGCGGTCTCCATGACGGAGTACTGGGTGTCCAAAGGACGCCACTACTGCGAGCTGTGCAATGCGTGGATGGCGGACACGCAGGTGGCCATCCGAAGCCACGAGAACGGCGCCAAACACAAGCAAATGGTGGCGAAGAAGATCCAGCAGGCCCGAGAAGACGGCCTGAAACGGGATCGTGAAGCCAAAATGGCGCAGAAAAGCATGGAAAGAGTGGAGGAACTCGCGAAGAAGCAATACGAGAAAGACGTGCAAGAAGCCCGACGGTCGTCCGGAAACGTCCCGACAGGAAACTCGACAAGTGACCTCGGTGCTGGTTGGAGATACGACGATCGCTGTGGGTATTACTACGACGATGCATCCGGTTACTATTACGACCCTCGAACGGAAATGTATTACAAGGACGGTGCGTGGACCAAGCTCCAAGAACAACCGCCTGTTGCACGGTCGGAAGGCCAGGTTCCCACCTCCAGCACCAGGGCTTCCAAGAAAACCAATCAAGCACCAATCACATGCACCACGGAGTACGCTTCTGGATATGGCACGCTCCATCCTGCATACGAGGCATCTCTGCGAAGGAAAGCGCCAGAGACCATCCCACAAGGACAACAGCCAAACATGGGACGTGTTGGGGCTTCTCGCGGAATCACACCCGCTGCAACGGCGGTCAATAAGAAGGGTCGGCCATCCGCGCCTCAAGAAAGCTCCATGAAGAAGCAGAAATTGAGCAAGGAAGAAGCCGAGGCAGTGGCTAGAAGAGAAGCGGCCAGGAAGCGCGTGGAAGCACGCACGCTGTCCAGCCTCGGACTCCAATGAGTGTGTCTGTCCATCTGGTACGTCCTTTTTTGGATACAGAGATCCACGTGTCTCGCTTCTTTCCATCGTTGTGCATTCAATTCCGTCACACAAATGCCTTGATGCATGTGCCTGTGTCACATCGCCATCACTCGTGCTGCAGCTCCATCCTGCCATACCCTCCAGGCTTTTCGAACCTCCCTTTCAAAGGGACTCCACTCGGGACTGTCCCTTTCAAGCTCCCCCGATCAAATCGACGTCCCAACCGAAACCACCCCTCCTTCTCCCGAAATCCGACCCGCAGAGGATGCTCCCTCTGGAATCCTTTATCCTCTGCGGTAGATGTTGCGCTTCGGTCGGGTCCTTTCGATGGAAACGACGTCGTGGTGCGGCATCGTCGCGTTGGCGCACTCGCACTTGCGCACTTCCGCGCGCCTCTTGGTGCACTTGGAAGCGCCCTTCGGAACGTGAGACGTTCCTCGCGCCTGCCTTCCAGCGGAAGTCCGTCCGAGGAGGGATTTGGGTGCGGGCAAGCCCGACGATGTCGGAGACATGGACGACCATCGAATCTGATCCTGGTGCGTCGTGGCGTTGGCCTTCCATGCCACGTCGAAATCGTAGACACGCACCTCTTCGATGCTGGAATGAGATGAAGAAAGAAGAAGGACTTGAGAGACGACGCGGAAACGTGCGCAGATCAGACTGACAAAGCGTGGGATCGCGTCGACGATGCTCGGATGGAACGAAGCCGTCTTCACGGAACTCGTCGAACGAATGGGCGTCAAAGGAGTGCAGGTAAGAACGACGCAAGAGAACGAGGATGGATGCATGTTGGAAAGAAGCAACACCGAACAATACCGCACGAGAGAACCGCCTCCAAATCGACGTCAACTCGCAAGGGAGCTGACCAGCCTGTACCGTGGCCGCTGCAGGTCGAGGAACTGTACAGCTTGGACGAAGATTTGCTCCAGGAGCTCAGGTAGGTGCACATGCTTGACCATAAGATCTTCCATGTCGCGTGACTCGAAACGTAAGGATACGAAACGAGGTGGGAGACTGACCGCCTCGGACCTGCCGATTCCAACAGACCAGTATATGGGCTCATCTTTCTCTTCAAGTGGACCAATGAAAAATTGGACGCAAAAGTGGACAAAGAAGCGGGAAACAAGGTATTTTTTGCGAGTCAAGTGATCAACAATGCATGTGCCACACAAGCCATTCTGTCCATTCTCATGAACTGTCCCCAAATAGACATCGGAGAAGAGTTGAAGAGTTTAAGAGATTTCATTGCCGAGTTTCCCCCAGAATTGAAGGGCCTTTCGATCAACAATTGTGAAAGTATCAGGAAGGCACACAACAGCTTCTCTCGCCCAGAACCTTATGCTGTTGAAGATAAGAACGGCAGTAACGATGACGATGTACGTTCGCTGTACCTTGCAGCGTTGGCGTTGAAACCCACGATCGTGTTGACTGACTTTGAAGCTGTATCTGCGATGCACAAGTTGTTTCATTTTGTAAGCTTTGTCCCTATTGATGGGACGTTGTATGAATTAGATGGGCTAAAGGAAGGGCCTGTGAGTCTTGGCCCTTGCTCTGAAGATGATTGGCTACAGAAGGTTTGCCCAATTATTGAGCAAAGGATTGAAAAGTACTCCAAAAACGAAATCAGATTCAACCTGATGGCAGTGGTGAAGAATCGGACGGAAATGCTAGGAGGAGAGGTGGAACATCTTTCAATGTTGAAAAGGCGGGCCGAAAGCAAAATAGAGCGCTTGAATGGCGGACAGTCCACTAGCATGGACATAGATGAAGACGCAGAAGAAAATCTTCCGGACTCACTTGATGCACTTCAAGACGAAATCTCAAGCATCGATGCACAGATCTCGAATTGCAAGAACAGGATTAAGATGGAAGAGGAGAAGATGAGTTCATGGAGGGAAGAGAACATCAGGCGGAAGCACAATTACATCCCTTTTCTTTTCAACTTTTTGAAAGTGCTTGCAGAGAAGAAGCAACTGAAGCCTTTGATTGAGAAAGCAAGGCAAAAGGTGTAAGTTACTCACAAAATCCGTAAGGCTCATTCTCGTGTTTATTGGAACTGAACTTTTGCTGTACTGGGTGTTTCGTGTTTTGGCCGGAGGAAGGCTACCGTAGGAACTCGTGTGTGTGCAAACTTTTTCTCAGACTTCGAATGGACTGCTTCACGTCCATCTCCCACGCTGGCACTTTGTATCCCCCTGCAAATCTCGATTTTCGCGGCTCTTCCGGCATGCTGCCGTCCCTCTGTACAGGCCATCGGATAGGCGAAAGTGGCACTGATGGATCCAACCCTGTGGCGGAGTTATCGTAGATACTCAACCTTCCTATTGCACAGACTTCGTCGACCGGAACATCTTCCAGAGGGTGCCTTTCTCTCAAGCGTGGTAGTTTCCTTCCATGAGCGGCCTCGTTCAACAATGCTTCCAGTTTTCTCCTGGAAGCAAAGGGTGGCGAGCCCATCTCTACATCGCTCCCGAATCCTACGGGCGAATTTTCATTCGACGAAAGTGGTGCATCGGAGAGAGAGTTGGCATCACTAATTCTACGGTGTTTTCCGAGGACATTTCTTCGGTTCTTTCTCTCGGACTCCGGTACACGGAGTTCTTGCATGGACGTCGTCTTCCTGGGAGCCGATGGATCCAAGGGTTTCCATGCCATGCTCGGTCGTTCGTCTAGCATCGGACTGGAGAACGAAAACCCACATTCCGTTCCTCTGGGCGTGGACGACGGCGTCGGTGTGTCTTCACCAGCGATGCCGTAAGGTCCCACACATTCGTCCATCCCCCCTGCAGCTCCTTTCTTCCGCGTCTCAAGCAGCTTGCACGACGCGACGTCTTCCACTTGTCCCGTCTCCTTCGAATTCCACGTCCAGATGCGACCAGGAGGACGTCGGAGATCTTCCAAGCCGCGTGTGGGAGACGTTGGTGCAGCTGTCGCAGAGCCACGAGACACGTTCAAACTTCGTCGTCCAAGGAGCCGTTGGTCCTCCCCCCCCTTCGAAAGGGACGTTCGAACCCGGTTCGAAACCCTTTCGATCGGAAAGCATCCCCGGTCAAACCCGCCTTGGATTGGGAAAACGTCCCCAGGACCCACCAAGGGGGGAGGTCGCATCCGGTCCGCGAATCTACCGCCCCTGGAGCAAATCGGGACCGTGTGGGCTGCACCGAGGCGCATCGCGTGGCGAGCTCGACGTTGCTTGGGACGATGCTTCGTGCGTGTCGCACGTCCGCAGCGAAGCCACGTGCGACGAATGGAGGGAGGAAAAGGGACGTGTCTGGGAGACGAGACGTGCGAAGGCGAAGCACGGGGTTCCCGGCGTTCGTGCCGTCCGTCGTCCAGGACCTGCAGGAACCGTACGCCAAGGACATGGCCATGAACATCTGCCGGGAAGGAATCGAGGTGCAAGGAAGGAACGTGATGTCGTCGTACGTGCCACCAAGTGGGACACACGTCAGATCCGATCGACCGCCGCTCCTCCTGATCCATGGGTTCGACAGCAGCTGCATGGAGTTCCGACGCCTTCGTCCAAGACTGGAAGAACGCAAGCTCGAGTCTTGGGCCTTCGATCTCCTCGGATGGGGGTTCACCGATCCCACACCGTGCTTGGAAACGTACGAGGAGGATGAAAACCGTGGAATGGAACCCATGGGATGCGGACCCGAAGCCAAAACCAAACATCTCCATGCCTTCTGGACCCAAAAGCTGGAACGGAGACCTATGGTTCTGCTGGGTGCCAGCCTCGGCGGAGCAGCTGCATTGCACTTTGCCTTGCGCCATCCGGAAGCCGTGAAGGCACTCGTGCTCGTAGATGCGCAAGGATTCATCGAAGGAATTGGACCCATGGCTACGCTGCCAGCTCCGTTCGCCAAGGTTGGGTTGCAGGTGCTCAAGAGTGTCCCCTTGAGAGATGTTGCCAATCGCATGGCCTACTTTGACAAAGAAAAATTTGCCACAAAAGAAGCAAGAGATATTGGCCGATTGCATTGCCTACTACCACATTGGGAAGAGGCCAATCTTTCATTCATGCAAAGTGGAGGGTACAAAGTTAGCTCAGACATCCAACAGGTGTCTCAGAAAACGTTAGTGCTGTGGGGAGAACAAGATGCCATCCTTGAACCAAAATACGCGACGCAGTTCCAAGAAACTCTCCCCAATGCAACCCTGCAATGGATCAAAGAGAGTGGCCATGTTCCTCATCTGGAACAGCCCGAAAGGACAGCGCAGGCCATTGAGGAGTTCATGCAGTCTCTGCACGAAGAAAAACCTCATCAACCGAACACCACCTTGGCTTGAAAAGATAGGAAAATGCTGACAGTATGAGGAGTTGGTGGTCCATTCAATGCCAGCATTCTACCAGAATCTTGCTGGGGAAAAAGGCAACCCAGGATCTCCAAGCAACATGCATTACCTTTGGTGCTGGAAGCATACCACAGAGTTTCTGGATGTCTGTCCACTTTACCCTGATTGACCACGTACCACCTTGCTGTTGGATCGAGCTTTCTGCTCATTGTTCGACTGCCAGTGGACCTGCGTCGACGTTGCAGGAATGTTTGAAAGTGAATACTATTGGCATGCTGGAGTAACAGTCAATGGCAGGATTTGATGCAATTACTCCAGCTTCAACCTACATATGTAAACAGCTGGGTGTTCAGCAGTGTGGATTGAGGGCATCGAAGAGCTGCTCCTTGTGGATGGAGAGAAGCTCAAGCATGTGCCATGCAGCGGGGCCCGGCTTTCCGTGGCGTGTGCTTGTGATAGGGCTGTGGAAATGCTGGCTGGCCCTTCTTTTGCTGAGCCTGCCGTATTAGCAATATTGAGTCGTTACGATTATTATTTTGTTGGCGACAATTGCTTGAATGGGCATGCTCTTCAAGCAATGCTTGTAAAGATGCGTGCTATGGAGAACGGGTAAACGTCCAACTTGTAAGGAAGGCATGTGCAATCTCAATTGGAACTCGTGCATTTGCGCTTGTGTATTAACCCCAATGCGCACATATACTCGTTGGCATCCATAAACAACAGTCGTTTGCACTTGAACGACCCGACTATACGCTTTGCTAGAGAATGTCTAGCCTCCATATGCTTCCGTCCATCTCCTTCACGGGCTTTCCAAGGTAGGAGCATTTCCTCCGAGGGATCTCCTGAGCAAAGGTTTCCTTCTCTTTTTGCACTAAAACCTTTCAACAAGATGTAGAATTGGGCCGAGATGCTGAAATTGGGATTAAACCTTGCTTGGAGTTCATCCCAACAGGGTGTTGCATTTCCGATTGATCGTGCCCTCTCATTTGAGGAGCGCCTCACAAGCTTTTACACGGTCCAGTAGAGTAAATCGACGAGTCGTAGTTTTCAAGGGTTCTTATTCACTATCTACTTGCTTCCTATGTGATGGAGTGGTCATGAGATGGCCTAGTGAGGAGGAGAGCCACAATAAGCCAAGCATGCATTGAAATCGCACATTCTTCCCTCAACGTGCGTGAAATTCCTTTCAACTCACCAAGCCTGGTTGCACGTGGCTCTCGCTGATAGAAACTAGACCGTGCATCTCTAGGGTATGCAGCTTGTCTTTGCTAACATGACATGGTGCCCCTTTCTTTTGGTGCATTTGGCCTTATCCTTCACGTCCTTCGGAAGAGAATCTTCTCTTGACGGTCGAATGGTGATTGCGTTCTCACGGCATCCCACCGACGCATGGATGTTTTCTTGGATCCAAACGCACAGCAGGCTCCCGTAGGATGTGCATGGGAGATGATCACGTCTTCTTCCATTGCTAGATGGATGCAAGGGTCTTCTATGGAGGGGTAAGAGACGAGAATGTGTCCTTGTGAAGATGTCCACCGCACGAATTCCCATCGTAAAATGCAAGCAGACGCTCCGTTCCACCACGCACCTCTTGGGTGTCTTTTCCGTGGTGGCGAGACGAACCACTGCACCCAACCTATCGTGTTTCGCGATCCACATCCATCTCTTTCGCTTCGCATGGCTTCGTCCATCGACGTGTAAAACCCGCCAAAAAAATACCCAAGACGATCGATCGTAGCCGCTGGGCGATACGAAGCGTCCCCTATCCATATCCGCAGAGGATGGTTGTTAGTCTATTGCCGAATCCTCGACGGGCGATGGGGAAGCAGGCTTCCCGCCATGCGGAGGAGGCATCGATCGATTCGGCTTGGACAGCTGGACCGTCGCTGCAGCACGACCAGCCATGCACAAGGCGTTGGAGCGCACGTTGCTGTGTGCAGTGGCTGGAAACACCGCAGCCATCGCATACCAGGCGTTTCTGGAGCCCTGGTTGACCAAGTGGTGGCGTCGACGAGTCCACAAACGAAGGGCGAAGGAAACGCAAGAGAAGACGGATCGACAGGAAGAAAACAAATGCCCCTGCAGATGGTGCAGGAAAAGAACAACAAACCAAAGTAATGAAGTGGTCTCGATCGAAATGCTGGAACACCACACCAACGGAGTCGTCGCTAGTGCTATCGAATCCAACCATGTCCCTGTCTTGTATGATTCTGCAAGGCAAGATGAAATGGAGCGCATCGATGACCCAGATGAACGGAAGATGGAAGAGGAAAGTTCGTGCAAGGAAGTCGTGCAAGAGCGCGAAGGAGGTCTAGACCCCCCAAGTCCAGAGCAACAAGTCACCGATGAGGCATGTGTGCCGTCAACACATGAGCGCATCGACGAGGAAAAGGCTGAACAAGAAGGGTCGGAAGAAACCCGTGACTCGGGGACATATTGCCAGGATGACACGGAGGAAAAGGAGAATATGAATCAGGAGGCATACCAGTGCAGCCTCCCCGGAAAAGAAAACCTCTGTGATTCCCCTGCAGTGGAACAAACGAATGAAACAAACCAACCACTGCTAGGAAGCCCCACCAAACCATCCAGGTCATCGGCAGAAGTCGCCGAGGACGACGCCTGCCTTGCTCTTTCTACTGGTCTGACTTTGGAGGAAGCCTTTTCATCAAAGAACACCAGATACTCCACAACTGACGATGCAGAAGAAGACGAAGCAGAGGAGCAGCAAGAAGAACCCATGCCGCCGGAGCCGAATGAGTCGAAACCTAGAAAAAGCGCCGATTCACTGTGGTCCGTTTACCACAGCGATTCCAACTTTGCAACAAAACTTCCTCTGACTGACTTTCGATTTAGGCGCAGCACAGATGCCCTTTTCATGACAGAGATAGGTGTGCAAGAGGAGGACCAAATGATAGATCGTGGGCATCCTACGCCGAGTCTCAAATTGCATCAGGCACCAACGAGGTCGGTTTCAGAGTCAAGCCCCTCCCCAGTCCCACCAGCTACCCCACCTATCAACTGGGCCCTAAGGCTTGCGCAGTCTGATATGATGCATCTTTACGCAAAGAAGCTGGACTTGCGCGGTTCACCTGCTCAGCGACTTCCGTGCAACCTCAGCCCAGAGTATTGCTATGCAGAAAGCGAAATTCGAAGCAGCAGGAATGTGTTCTCTCTGGAAGACTTTCCACTAGTACCGGTACGTAGGTCCGCGTAGCATGGAGAAGGAACGTGGAACAAACCGATCAAAACCTGCTTGCTCTGCAGTCTTGAAACGTCCGTGCTTTCAATGCAACACTTTCGCACCGATATCCCATAATGCAACGATCAGCAGGAAGCTTTCATAGCTTGTTGTATCGACTGCTAGCTGTTGTGTTGTAGATACAACCAAGAGAAGACATGGGACCGACAAAATGTGGCAAACTCACAGAAAAGGAAACAACCGCCAACACAAATGACTTTCCAAGTGCAAGCTATGGTAAATTCAGAAAGATTACTGCTGCAAACGCGAGTATCCAGCTAGGTTTGCTGTCAGGGGTACTCCAACGATGTCTTGGACGATAGAATAGAAAGCAACCATATATTTGAGGAGCTCAGATGCATCAGCATGCTCCTCCAACTCGAAATAGACGTGTTGCTGCTTTTGACACATGTCTTCAGGTGCATTACTTTTCCCTTCATTTTTCAACCCAAGAACCACGGACAAGGCATCTGCCGTTTGGCAGGGATGCAGCGCATAGCATGGTACCCCAGTGATGGGATGCTCTTCCATAGTCACGTTCCCTGTGATGCCCAGACTTGAAATCTGCCCTTTGCACTGGTCAGGCACGAAATGAAGCGCTTCGTGCACGCCCAGCAGTTTTCCTTCTTTTCTCGGATCCATCAGCAGGCATGGCACGCGGTAAACTTCGTTGTATGCGATGCAGAACTCCCATATTCGAGGAGGTCGATCATCGTGACTTCGTTGCAGGACAGCAGTGGCTTCGTCCATGGGCTCCTCTTGCAATTCTACCCACGACTCTTCAGTCGTTTCTTCGCGTTCTTCCGCTTCTTCGCGTTCGTCCGGACTCCATGGTTCGACCCTTCGCAATTTCAGCACTCCTTGTCCGTTGCTGCCAGACGTTTTGAACATCGATTTTCGCGGCAGCGGCATCCATTCCCAGGTCTCTTCACCGCGCCTGTACCTTTCCCAGTGCTGTTGGAAGGCCTTGGCAGCCTTTTCGAACGCCATGCTTGTTAGCATGTCGCACTAGTCGAGCACACGTTTCGCGTCTTTTGGATTCCTTCGTCCAGCTTCGTTCCTAGCCAACGCGTTGCTGGTGGCAGAACACGCGCCGAGTCGACGAACGAGACGCACGCGACGCTCAAGGATCGATTTGCTGGACGTGCACGTCCATGGATGCTGCAATCGTGCAAGTATCACGTCTGCTGCATCGAGAAAAGGCGCGCACGAGGTCGTCGAAGGTGCGAGCGAAGCACTGCCCACCAACCTGCTCCCTCCAAACCTCTCAGCCGTACCCTTCCCGTCCGCCATCTGCAATACTATGCCGTACGCCATTCACTGGATTTGACAGACATCTCGCCGTACCCTTGTATGCCGCAGGCCAGCTTCTCCCTGCCCAAACCACCCCCCTTCCACACACCTGGGGTCTCGAATTCCCGTGTGGACTGCTGTCTTCGAGTGTGAGGCGTTGAGAGACCGTGGACCGTCCTGCTTCGGTCCACGAAGAAACCGCTGGGGTCTCGAATTCCCGTGTGGACTGCTGTCTTCGAGTGTGAGGCGTTGAGAGACCGTGGACCGTCCTGCTTCGGTCCATTCGAGTGAGCAGTGGTGGAGTGGTCCTTCCACGTGCTTTGGCGCGCCATTGGCAGCAGGATTCGACAGGCACGTCGCAGCGGACCGCGCCACCATGGCACGCGTCCGACGGGAAGGGAACGCTGCTCCGACCGTGGACTGGGATGCGTTGGAAGAAGAACTACGACAAGTGCCGGAATCTTTCCGTCAAGAGCGCTTCGTCTCTCTTCCACACGTCTTGGAAGTGCTGGCAGACGACGATCCGCAAGCCTGCCTCGAAGCGTTGCGCGAGAGAAGAGACCGACTGGACCGTGCTGTGGACCAGGTGGTGCGTTCGTATCACGTGGGATTCTCCCAAGCCATCCACAACTACGCACAGATCCTGAAACGGTTCAGCGAAGCACAAGCAGCGGCAAACAAGATCCGAAGAAGCCTGAGCGAATGTGCAGCACATGCAGACGTGCAGCTGGGACCACTTCGAAGGCTCTACGGGAAGAGCATCACCGTGTCTGACGTTGCGAAGTTTTTGGACGAAATACAAGCCGTCCACGGCGTTCCCGCGAAGCTAGAAGCCCTTGTGCAACGAAACGACTTTCGAGGAGCAGCTGACGTGCTCGTAGACGCGTCGAACACGCTGAATAGGAGTGAGCTGCAGCGTGTCGAAGGTCTCAAGGAGTTGCGGGATGGAATCACAAAACAAAGGCAAGGACTGCGCGACCGGCTCGTGGACGAAATCCACGAACGAGTTTACGGTGAAGGAGCCTCGCGAATGGGACCAGGGACAACTTCAGACTCTTCCGATGACGAAGATTCGCTCTCCAGCCAAATATTGGCTGCCACCCCCCAACGTCGTAGAAGCACCGATAGGTTAAAGACGTTGGGCGAAAGGACAATATCAAGGAGACGGAGTAGGCATGTGCGCCATAGCCGGACTTTGAGCGCCTTTTTGGGAGAAGGAGGGCTCTTCAATCAAGGAGCAGATGACAGCCTAGCACTCAGTGCAGTGGATGTGGAAGAACTCATAGAGTGTCTTTCTAGGCTCGGAGAGCTGGAAGTTGGGAAAGAAGAACTGATCAAGCGAGTTCCCGTGGAAATACGGGGCGTCATCCAAGAGGAGGTTGAATACTGGCTGCCCAAGGTTGCCCAGATTTTGGAAGATTGGAAAACATCGTCCACAGATCCACCATTCCTCTCTTCAAAGCTCCATGAGGAAGTGAAAGATTTCATTGGCTCCCTCTTCATCTCTTGCAGGGCTATCCTGTCTAGTCTGATCGGAGTTCTTCGTAGGATGGTGGGAAGAAGAAAGAATTTGGCCGGTACTTCCCAAAGCGACTTGAAGGACGAACTCCTTCCCGCAGTGCTTAAGATTTGGACAGCAATGCAAGAGGAACTTTGGAATTTCATCACAGCTCTTGGGAACGTGGATGTTGAAGTCACGTCTGTGAAGGAACAACAAACTGAAGGGGGGAAGACGTCGTGGCTTTGGAGACAAAACTCAAGCATAGGTACTGAGCCATCAGGGCCCGCAGTTTCCTATCTCACATTTTCTTTCGACATTGACGTGGAAGTGGATGCGACAGGTGCCAGCCAGCAGTCCCTTCAGCGTGCGGACTCGCTCCCTAAGCAGGAAGATTTTGGCAAGGAGGAGACAAACTTTGTGCAGTTGAAGGAGTGCGGACTTGCAACAGTTTACACACTGGCTTGCATGTACAGACCAGTGGTTGAATTCTCTCAAATCATCTTGCAAACTATGGCCAAGTCGTTGAGTGCTGTGGGAATCGATGGCGGGCAAATTTCATCTGGCCTTCCGGTCAAGGGCTTGCAAGAAAGGCTTACCAAGTATATGGAGGTACACTTACTTCCCACTCTTGCAAAGGATCACAAGGAGAAGAGTAGTGCAACCCTTGCCCAGCTCAACAATGGTAACTTGAAACCGATGGATCAGTCTAGACAGTCTCTTCAGGGAGGTATGGAAGTTTTCCTTCGAGTTTCTTCTGAGCTGTCGCAGCAAATGGATGCCTTGAAGTTGTTCACTTCCTCGGTCCCTGTCTTCACGAAAGAAGGGGTAAAGATAGCAGAAACTATCCTCAGAGACTCCCAGCAGACAGTGGAGTCAATGGTAGTGGATGCGACCAGAAATTGTCTTGCTTACCAAATGATGGGGAAAGAGGAAGTCATGGACCTGCTAGATCAAGGGAGGGAGTCTTGGCTTCATTCCAGAAAGCGTTTGCCCACCTCACTGATAGTTGGGCTACGGGATGCTGTGCGTAGAGAAATGCCATTTGCGAATTCGCAGCTGCTGAGTTGCACGAATGGTCTTGTAGCACTCACAGCTGGCAGCAGCCTGCTCCTCCAGCTTGTGTCCTGCCATTCAGTGAGGAGGATTGCAAAGCTTGCCAAACAACTCTCCGCTACGCTTGATCAACTAAGTTTAACGTCCCTGCGGATGCTCCAGACTTTTTTCATGGATTTGATTGCCACCACAGTACATTACTTACACCCTCTTCACGGAAGGACACACATCATGGAGTCTGAGGAAGGTTCGCGCGAAACGTCGCTTCTAGTCATGCATCTATGCAAGATTTTGAGTGACGTGACGGACTCGGTGTCGTTCCTGACACCAGACACCTATTCTATCATCTTTGCTGACTTGGCTGCAGTTGCTGCGTACGAGTTGATTTCTTGCTCGGAGGATATCAAGGCCATCAACCTCCCAGGTATCCAACAGGTGAAAGCAGACTGTGAAGCATTGCAGGCAACTCTCCTTCAGCTTGCTGTGACAGAAGAATCGCGGGGGATGGTTCGATCGGAAATGGCCCGTGCATCCGATTACTTTGGGTTTATGGCCCAACCAGGAGAAATCGCAATCGCCTGTGCAAGGAAAGACCCATCTCTGTACAGCAAAGAGGAGTATCTGCGCCTGTTAAGGATAACGGTTCCAGGTCGATTTGTCCAGGAGATGGACATCGCTGCCATGCAAGAAATCGTTGGTGGCCCCAATGAATAAACAGCTCCGGATGCTGCACTTTTGCACCTGCTTCGTCGGTGCATGGACACGATGGCTTCGAGTGCTTTCCGTCGTCCAACAGGCATCCAGGAGGAAGAGGCATGGACAAGTTCTTTCGGTTAGTCAGGGGACCCTGGATGGTAGCTGCACGTAGCTCGGCAATTGATGGGCCTCGCACTGGACTGCGTCATGTTTCCCTTCCACTTCACCAATTCTATTTCTATTCATCCTTTGTCTCTTTCTTGCTTTGCCTATGTCCATTGGCACCGTCTCCTGGCACCATGGTTTGGATCATCCTGGCACCACTTGCATCGTCACCTCTTGGCTTGGGTCTCTCGTCCACCTCCTTCGACCCGCTCCTCCCCGCCGCCGATGCTTCGGTCTCTCTTTCCCTTTCGATTCCTCGATTCCCCTTTCAAGCCTTCCTTACTCCACCGGGACGTCCTCCCTTTCCATGGGACACGTGTGGGGAACCCTCCTCCAGGTTTCGATCACCACCTCCATCGACGAAGCCGATCCATTGTGCGCCGCCAACCAGGTCGACGCACGAAACGGTGCGCGTCGACGCGCGTTTGCGATCGATCCGCGCACGAACGGAAGGCGAGGAAGCACGTGCGAGGACGAGAGGCTGACCTGGAGACGCGGACGCAGCCCAAGCGCCCTCGAGGACCGAAGACAAACACGCGAGGCAGTGGCCATCCGCTGCTGAGGACCGTCCGACATGTCTGACGGGTGCGCATGCGATTCACGTGGTGCACGTGGCAGATGACGACGAAGTGGGGAAGCGTGGATGCTGACGAGACGACGTGGACGTCGATGCGTGCAGAGAGGATGCGCCTGTGGTCACCGAGGTGCCAGCCGTGGCTGCACCTGGCGAACCCATGGACTTGAACACGGCCATGCAAGTGGTGATGAAGAAAGCGTTGGCGCATGATGGTTTGGCACGTGGACTCAGCGAAACCACCAAGGCCATCGAAAGAGGGCAGTGCCAACTCTGCATCCTGGCAGAGAACTGCGACCAAGCCGACTACAAGAAGCTGATCGAAGCGCTCTGCAAAGAGAAGAATGTCAACATGATCACCGTGCCTGATTCCAAGCAGCTCGGGGAGTGGGCCGGGCTCTGCCGCATTGATGCCGAAGGAACCGCACGCAAAGTGGTGGGATGCTCGTCCGTTGTCATCAAAGACTATGGGGAGGAGTCGGAAGGACTCAACGTGCTCACCAGCCACTTGAAGAGCCGCGCCTAAGCCATGTGCAGAGAAGTGGATGAGTAGAGAAAAAGTGCGTTCTTTTATTGATAAGCAGGCCTCAACTCCACCTGTATCCTTGTCTCACCCGCATGCGTCCTTTTTGGAAAGAACCCTTCCTTTGTGTGCACTTTTTCCTTATTCCTAGGCCAGTAGCTTACGCCTTGTCCTGCGAGTTGCTGGCTTCTCATCATCACTAGCTTGCCAACCATCACTCCCCTCTTCCTCGTCACTCTCAATCAGCTTCCTACGGACAGAAGACTTACTCAATCGGCTCGGTTGGGTTCGCAGTGGAGGCTTGGGTGATTGCATGTCCGACAACGGGGTGACTTGTCCGGATCCACTGGAAAACCCGCTCGACTCTTCTTTGGTGGGGGTTGCCAACCCAGGATCTGTGCTGGACCTCTTACCCCGCCTGGTGGAAGGCTGACTGCCGTAGTCATACGAATCACTCTTGACCAGCGATTTGAAGAACTGATATAGGTCTATGATTCCCTTGAGATCATTTGCAGCATCCAGTTTGACTCTGTAGATGGAAAAATGGTCTACCTTGGATACCGTGACTGGTACTCTATCTTCTTTCCTGCTAGACTCATGTGGATTGTACATCAAAATTTTGTCCTCAGATAGGGTGTAAACTGCCTTGAGGTACTGCTTAAGGAGGAACAAAATAGACACTGCAACAGCTTTGCTGCATTCAGATTTCATGGATTCTGAAGGAGTCAAGGATTCTCCCCCCATGCCGTCAGGGGTGCTGGGTACACATTCTTGTTCTTCCTTCTCCACTTTTCCAGAAGGGGACCTCAAAGACTTTCCGATCGTCCCCAAGGCGGATTGCAGTGATGACAAAACCATTGGTGCTTTGAGGCTGAGAATACCATTGATCTTGTAAATGCAAAAGAGAGGTTCATCTACTTTGCAGAATGTCAGGCATGAGAGAATATCCGCACAAAAAGCCAAAAAGCTCAAATCTTCTGGTTCCTCACCGGCTACGTTTGAGGACACTGCAGAGAAGGCAGCAGATCGAATGCTACCTTTGGTGTGTTCTCCAAACCTCTCAAACAGCTGCAGTAGACATGTCAAGAATCGGTTCCTTGTCGATCTGTGTTTATTGATAAGGAGGTACATTTGATTCACTCCTGCAATAATTCCAGGCGAAATAAGCCCACTAGCACTCTTCCGTTGCTCCATTGATTCCTCTGTGCTTTGTAAGGACCCAGCGGCATGTAATGCTCTTTGAAACTTCCATGCCATCCTCAGACCGTCTGCCAATCTGAGCTCGAAAAATTCTGGGTGTTTCTCTGTCTCCTGCGCCAACAAGCCAATTGCATGTGCCCGCACGCCACGATTTGGGTCCCCACATAAAGCAACCAGCTGAGGAAAGACAGTCATTGGGTGAACAAGGCCCTGCCTGAGCACGACATCTGCCAGTTCAAGTGCGCGGAATCGAATCTGGGCATTGATTGGTGCACCAGGATGTTGCGTGCAACTGTGAAGACGTGGATTCGTCATCAGCGCCAAAATTTCATTCCAGTACCTCTGCGCAACTCCACTGCTTAGCGTACTGTCACCTTGTCCAGCGCATTGGGCAAGCTGTCTACTTTGCTTCCTCTTGCGGTCAATGTCCTGCTGTTTCATCTCGGCTTCCTGGATTTCTACTAGATTCTCTTCTTCAGATTTCATGAAATCAATCAAATTACGCAGTGCTCTTTCTTGCAGAGAAAAAGGTGCGTCAGGGCTCAAGCACGAGCACATGATTCTATGGATATGCTCAGTCATCAGCAAATGGGGCCTGGATATTGATAAGCTTCCCATGGCCTGAAGAGCATACGATTTCACTTTTAAATCATCCTGTTCCACAAAGTGACAAATGAGAGTAAGAATGCCCTCCAATTCAATGGCACTGTCTCTTCTTGAGGCAGCTACTTGCAGGTTGCCCTCCCATCCGTTTGAGCCCATCCCAAACCTACAAATGTGCCCTATTGCAAAAAGTGCACGCTGTATGCGAAACGAGCGTGTCTTGGGATTAAGAACCGAAGCATCATCGGTAAGCAATTGCTGCAACGCTGACATGAATCTGGTGACAAGATATATCACCGTTTCAGCTGTCCCAGGGTCCAGCTTGGCCAAGCTGCACAAGCATTGAGAGCAAGAGACAACAACCTGCGTGTACAATATTCGCTCATTGACGAGATGCGATCGTGCAGCTTTGTCTAAATTTTCGGCCAAGGCAACAGGAAGACCACCCAACCTTGGAAGCACACTGTTGAAGACTGATAAAAGGCAAAGCAGCTTTGTAGCATTCCACCGCTGCAGTTCAGGATTTCCTTTCCCTGGTGTTCCACTGGCAATGGGTCCAGCAGTCTGTACATAGGGCATAAGAGCAACTAAAAACATTGCAGGGTCTGCTTCTGGCATGCACAAAGATGGATCTGCAGTGCTCAAGGCATGGAGTGCCATACATGGCCAGAGCCCTCCTTGGTCCGTGCCTTCAATGGTGTCTTTGCTCTCTTCCCTGATTGCAAGCTCCAATAACTGCTCTGAGATATTGCAAAATCGTTGGTAGACAGAACTAGTGCTGACTCCTTTCAAATTTGCGTGTAGAAGGCGTGACACCACCGTCACAATTTGGGTTTCCTTCACCATTGGTAGTTTTATAAGGACTTCCCCCGACTCTCTCTTGTACATTTCCTGCACAATTCTCACGAAGTTTACATGCTCCATGGCTTCGTCGCGATCTGAAATGCCATGCATGTCTGGGAAAAGAAAATCACAGAAACTCTTGAGGACCAACTCCTGTATACCCTCTTCCCGATCATGGACTTTGGAAAGAATGCAAGCAAGGGCATCAATACTATATGAGAAGCCAGGAAGTTGCTTGGTGCAAAGTTCCCTGAGAACACGGAGTACGCGCTTTCGAACGCTTATCCCAATATCATCCACACAGCTGGAAATAGTGCAAAAGTACTTCTCTGCGTAGTCAGGACAATTAACGGCATGCCGACCAAGCAGCTCAAGTGCTGCTTCCCTCACGCTAACAGAGTCGTCTTTGAAGGACGACTCGATGGTCAGTTGAATTCCAGGGTTGCCCAACATGTCTTTGTCTGCTTCTACAACATACCCTAGAGATCGTATCCCTCTCACCCTTATATTCGGAGCTTGCTGTGTCTTATCACACATACCCACCAACCATTTTAGAAGTATACTATCGCAGTTCAAAGCCAGGGGCTGCTGCAGTGCAATCATACGTGCAATCTTCTGTGCTGTGTTCCTAGAAATCTCCAAGGTTGGCAAATCGTGTTTCTGCAAAACGTTTTCAACCAGCACCCGCTCAGCAGTTGCATGCTTGACATTTATGTTGTCCGCAAGGAGTCGGTGTAGGTAAAATCTGCAAGCAGATACGTTCAACAAGTCTTCTTTGGACAAAGACTGCCTAAGGTACACAGCAAGTACGTGCTGCCAGGCATGAAATGCACTGATCTTTGTATCATGACCACATACCGAACCGACAAGAGCAGGCATCAACTTCAGCATGCTTTTCACACCCATATCTTGAGCCCAGCGATTTTCGTTGGCATGTGAAGCCATACCATCAGGAGTGCATGAATGAATCACAGTATCTAGCTGCCAATCCTCGTCAAGACTGGCTTCTTTAATGCCAAACTTGAGATGTGCAATAATCTTGCCCATCATGTCAGTGCAAGCCAAGCGCACCGAGCTATCGGGGTTTTGCAATCCCTTTTCACCACCAACAACTTGACAAAATGTTTGCAGTAGTAGGCTTGCAGCAGGCCATTCAGGCAGGAAGTGAACGGCAAGAATATCATGCAGGAAATTGTCAAGCAGGCTCCGAACATCGATTTCTTGATTTCTAGAGGCCTGCCATCTACTGAATACCTCTTGCCAAAAGATAACTGACCACTCCACAGCTGGAAGGAATGGATCTGCATGGCTTTGGTCCTCTGCAGGCGAGTCTTGCATCTCCAGAGGTAGCGGTGCAACCTGTATCAACTGAAGGATAAGGGCCGAGGTTATTTGTATCCGAAGTCTATCCGTTTCTGGAACTTCAAAGTAGGTCTCTGTCCTTTTGCCAGAAGCTGATTTGTAAAACAGAGACACAGCCTCCTCCATCACGAAAGAGCGATGCTGTTTATAGTTGTAAAATACTGTGCGGACAATGTTGGCTCCCTTGTTCTTGAGTACAGCAAGGCCTGGTGCGGATAGGACAAGCAACATTGTCTTGAGCAGCTGGACGATGAGATGATCATGTAGTTTCTCCACCAATATCAATTCCTCCAGCATGGAAATAATCACTACAAGTCTCTCTAACATACATTTTGCAGCAAATGGTGCTCCATTCTGCCATGAGTCAACCTTGCGTCCCTTTTTCACAGCACTACCTCCGTCCGCCTGGTTTTCAAGCAACTTCATCTGCCTGGCAGTTGGGTCATAAGCAGGAAGAATGTGTTTGTTTGTATGATGGCGGATCAAAGTAATCATTTTCTCAATAATCTCTTCTCTGTACAGTTGTTTAGCCATACCCTTGGTCGTCATCAGCCGGAGGAGGGTGATGCATGCATCGAGCGATCCCATGACCTCTCTGAATGCATCAGATTCTTCACAGTCCAGATCATCCAACAGCCTGAACTCTCCTTGACCAAGATATCGAAGCAAGATTTGGGTAAGAGTACACAAAGCATCTTCAGGAACACCAATCAGCTTTCGACTTTTCACCAGATTCGCGACCACGGAGTCGACCTTATGCAAGTAAGACGTGGAGAGCTCCGAGTCCTCTCCGCAGTGGTACTCTTGCCTTTCTTCTTCGTCTTCTTGCATCAGGTCGCTTTCTATCCTTGGAGCATGCATCAGAAGCTGGGAGAGTTTTTCAGCGTAGTCGGTTTGGTCAGGTGCCATTGTCCTTTCTACTTTCTTGCTTGGTCTTCTTTTGATGGGACTGAGGGGTCTGGGCAGGGATGCCAAGGCTTCTTCTTCGTTAGCTTTCCCGTTTTCTATTTCGTTGACCGAGGTTTTGCGTTCCTGGCTGGACAGGACGGTGGTGTTGTCCTCATCCGTAGGTAGGACGTCGAAGATGTTGGGTTCTCTCCTCAGCAAGGCTTCCAGCACAGGGTTTCCCTTCGCATCAATCTTTCCTTCCATCACCTCCCCGGATGTTTTGATTTGCTCTTCGTTGACGTTTTTCAGCAGCTTGATCACTTGTTCCAGCACTTTTGGTTGGACATCCATCCCTTCCATCCTCCAGACGCCATCCTTCTCTTTCGTTTCGTGGGGTGGTTTCGTCCACGGCATCGGCAATCCTCTGGACAGGTCCGTGAGGTTGAGGTTGCACACCCTCGCCCACGTGTGCGCCTTCTTGTCTTCCGCCATGGCGTGGCGCTTGGTGCGCGCAGGCGCGGGAAAACAGATCGGGACCAAAGCACGACCGAGCAGGCCCTCCCGTTCCGCCCCTGGAGCAAGATCGGGGAAGCAGACCCCCTCGGGGTTGGCTCCACCAGAGAAGGGGTCCGTTTTCCCTTCCCCCTCGGGGGAGAGGGGAACGAACCCAACCGCCGAGGGAGTTTCTTCTCGCAAGGGGAGGGGGAGGAAGGAAAGGTAG
>JBBULP010001043.1:0-97952 GCA_038048775.1 Picocystis salinarum
CGCCATCTCGTCTTCGTCGGGGCTTCCGTCTCGAGTGCTTGGGACTTCTGCTTTTGGCGGGTCTTCAGTTTGTCCCTTGGCTTCTGTACCAGGTTGGAACCCTAGTCCTGAAGGGCTATTTCCAACAGGTTCTTCCTTCTATTTCCAATCTTTGATTGGGAAGATCGATGCGGAGGTCTCTTTGGAAAAGGGAGGTGGGAAGCCCATCGGTGGCCAATTGTCTTGGCGCCACAAGCTGACGCCATGTCTGGTCACACGCATCGGACGACTCGCAAGCGTGGGAACGCGAAACAAGATGGTGGAAGCAAGAGTCGTGGTGCAGGAGGAGGGAGGAAGGGAGTGGGAGAGGATCCAAAGACACCTCCATCGAAGAAAGGAACGACCAAGGATCGCTGGAAGTCGATGAGGACCAGGACCATCTCCACCGTACTCATGATCGGAGGGTTCCTGGGAATTATCTACATGGGACACGTGTACCTAGCCGCTATGATCGTGGCCATACAGATGGTCATGGTCAACGAACTCTTCACTTTCGCCAGGAAAAAAGCCGTGTCTCAAGAAAAGGAGATACCGGTTTCGAACCTGCTGCAGTGGTATTTCTTTGGGGTAGCATGCTTCTTCGTGTACGGTAGGTTCTTGAACCACAACCTCATGTGGACCATTCGAGAAGAAAACCTCAAAAAAGGAGCGGTAGGACAAGTTCTGCTGCCGCTGGCGTCGTGGATGTTGGGACATCACGGCCTGTGTTCGTATCTTTTGTACATAACCGGCTTTGTGCTCTTCACGCTCAGCCTAAAGCGAGGCACACTGCTCTACCAGTTTGGGCAATTTGCGTGGACTCACATGATCCTCTTTGTGGTCTTTACGCAGAGCTCCTTCTTTGTCTCCAACATATTCTCTGGAATCCTCTGGTTTCTCCTTCCCTGTGCTTTCGTCATTGTCAATGACATCATGGCCTACTTGAGCGGGTTCTTCTTTGGAAGAACGCCGCTGATAGATCTCTCCCCAAAGAAGACTTGGGAGGGGTTCATCGGCGCCCTCATCAGCACCATGACAATCAGCTTTTTCATGTCAAAGTGGATGGCGCAGTACGATTGGATGATATGCCCACGGGAAGATCTGTCTTCAGGGTGGATCAGTTGCGATCCAGATCCTGTATTTTTGCCTGCAGAGTATCCACTTCCAGCAGTATTGGTTCAGTCTATTTCTCAGCTGGATGGCTTTGTGCCACAGTGGCTGCCCCGTGAAACCGTCACAATGTTGCCAATCCAGCTTCATGCTGTGATCCTTGCTGCATTTGCTTCAATCATTGCACCATTTGGTGGATTTTTCGCCAGCGGCTTCAAGCGTGCTTTCAAAATAAAAGACTTTGGTGACAGCATTCCGGGACACGGGGGTCTGACAGATAGGATGGACTGTCAGTGTGTTATGGCATTGTTTTCCTACATGTACTACCACAACTTTGTCAGCATTGGAAAGGATGGGGTGAGTAGCTTGTTGAGTGCATTCATGAGTTTGGACCAAGGCGAGCAATTTGCACTGTTTACAGAGTTGAAGAAGCACATGCACGGTACGGGAATGTGCAATTAAGCAAGCTTCAATACGGGCTTGGATGCACAGGTGGTCAAGTTCCCAGGAAATTGCACGAATTATTCGTTTTCGTTCCATGAATTTTTGGTAAAGAATGTTCAATACCACGAAGCACCGTCTACCGAGCTAACCATGGCCAAGCTGTCCTATTCTTGGGCCCATCGTGGGTTTCTTTCTTCAGTTCTTCTACGACGCTTTCTATGTGTTCGATCCTATCTGCTAAGCTCTTCAGGTGTCTCAAGGTATCGAGTTTTTCCCGGGTCGCTTCCTCTTCGATCTGACGGGCCCTTCTTATCTTTTCCTCTTTCTTCGCGTTCTCCTTCTCCACGCTCTTCCTGTATTCCCACATGACCAGCACACCTGCAATGGAGAACACGACCGTCTCTGAAACCAGCTTGGAGGCGGTGTCCATCGCCTTTTCGTCGGTGATTGTGCCCACAAAGGCCTTCCCTTCCTTTCCTTCCACTCTTCTGGTGACATTGATTTGCAGTCGATGGTATCCTTGGGCCATCCGCATCAGCCACTGTCGCGTCGTCGGATGGGTCAACGCAAACGTCTCCACTTGCTTGGCCAGCGGTTTGGCCACGGTTTTCACCGCCAAAGCCGTCAATTTGATGGCCAAAGCCGACATCACACGCGCCAATGCCCAAGCGATGTGCACTGGCCGAACCACACCGACGTCGGTTAACACCTTCGCTTAACAGAACGAAACGAGACCCCACCCGGTCCATCCTCGACCGAATCGAAAGGGAAAGTTTGACCGGGAGGTCTCGGGTTCAGACCCGAAAGCTTGAAAGGAAGGTCCCGATCAAGGATCTGGGACAGACCACGTTCCCGGGACCTCGAGAGGTCTGGAAGCTATCGATCTTGGGATCGAGATCTAGGAGAGATCTCGATGAGGGAAGGCGAAGCATCCAGCCGACCACGTCGGACGAGACGTCGAAATGCGCGTGTCGAACACGAAGATGCGCGTCGCTGTGCAGCAACAAGCGATTCGAAAGGACGTCGGAGGAAGGAGGAATGGATCTTCACGAACCCTACGTGCAAGCTGCGTGCAGAAAACGGGAAGAGATGGTGTGCGACCGGCGGTCGGAGGGAGACGAAAAACGACACCAAGCGGTCCCGCAGCAGTCCAAACGTACACGAAGGAGAAGGGTTCCAAGTGGATAAACACCGCGATGGTGTTCTCTGCAGTGGCTTTGATGACACCTGGGATGGCGTGGGCGGATATGGATGCCCAGACGGCGAAGCTGCTAGCCTCCGTGTTGCAGCCCACCCTTGCTCTGAGCTCCGTCTTGATGATCGTGCGGATTCCGATGACGTGGTATCCCAACATCGATGGCACAAAATGGCCGTGGAACCTCGTGTATATTCCAACCGAACCAATCCTAGGGCCCACAAGGAAAATCATCCAGCCCGTTGGAGGCGTGGACATATCGCCCATTGTTTGGGTGGCACTCCTCAGTTTTCTCAACGAGATCCTGCTGGGACCGCAAGGGATCTTGAACTTGCTCCAAATGAAGGTATGAGCACGTGAACAAAGCCTTCGTAATGCTTGAGTAGGTGTGACTCTCCCATAGGAATAAATGTTTCAATCGGCATACCCAGACCGTCGTTCCTATCCAATTAGGCGCAACTCAGACATTCGAAGCTTCAAAGATGCCAGATGCTTCCAATTTTCTGTGCAGAGATGTGTGAGCAGCATACGATCAAATATGGCAATTCTGTCTCCACATCGTTTGCTTCACTGAATGACATGACAGCTGAATTGCCCCTGCAGCGAATTTGAGGAAGAAAACCTGTCCCATCCACCTGAAGAATGAACTTGAGCTTGCCAAATCATAAATGATCAGCCATCTGATTTCCATTTCGTTTCTGAAATCCCCCTGAGCACTGGAAAGCCCCAAGCCTAGAACAGACAGACTTCATACTCGTGGTGTTGTACGTCTTGAATTATTGAAGTGAATGATGTTCAATCGTGGCTTTGTCCTATGGAGATTGAATGCACTGCATCGGCCTGGCTGTCTTGAAGTGCAGTTCTTTGTAAGTTACACGGGAGCATGTTTGATGCCAAACTGTTAATGGCTGGTCAGTCTACGCCAGTCCTGTTGATTCGGTTGACTCTTCGATCGTCCTCAACACTCTTCTTTGCAACATGTATCTGACTCCACAAAGTTGACTGACCAATCTTATTGCAAGCTTGTGCTCGAAAGTTGTGCACACCGGAAGGATGGCTGTGCTGCTGGTATCCTTCCGGTGCGATCTCCGGCAGCTTGACGGTTCCTTCCCTTTACGTCCTCTTCATGACCCACGTGTTCAGGACCTCGCATGCCCCACTTCCACGTCCTCATCGTTCCCATCCCGGTCAGAAGTGCACAGAGATCTCTTCCATGGCCATCACATGCAACATCCACCACAGCTGGATGTGTTGTCCCCAACCCTCAGTCCCGATTTCACAACCACGTTCCACCGTTCACAACCGGAAGGGTCGGTCTTCTCTTTTCCTTTCGATTGGAGACGAGATTCCTTTCAAAACCCGATGGAAACCGGGTTCGAAGCCGAACGGTGCAGAGGGTTTCGACGCCATGGCCACGAGGTGCGCGCGCGTTTGCGACGTCGCGTCGACGCAGAGACGCCGTCGAAGCGCATGCGCGTGGAACAGGAGGTGGAGAAGATCGATGCTGACCGAACGACGTCGAAAACGCGAAGTTTCGTCACCCGACCGGTGCTGCTCGCGAGCCAAAGGTGTCGGTGCTCAAATGCGAAACTGTGGCAAAGGCATGCGAAGGTGCTTCCTGGCGTCGCTTGCGCCACCGCTTCGCGTGGACAAAAGCGACAATTGGCAAAAGAAGCTGGAGAAGAAGGAGATCAAGACTTCAGCTCCGCCAGGGAGAGAGTCCTCAAACAAGTGCTGCAGGAAATCAACTCCCAGTTTGGAAAAGGAAGCATCATGACCATCGGTGATGGCAGCGAAGCCACTTTCGGGCAAGTGTACGTACCAAAGCTCGAACGCCGACCGATACAAGGTGGAAGTGCCTTCAACGCTCGAAAGTTCCTTGGGTTGCTCCTATATGGAGCCGGAGGCGATGCGCAGGGGACGTTTGCTGGAACATTGACTGACTGATTGTTACGTCCCGATGTACAGGGAAACATTCCCCAGCGGTTCGTTGGCGTTGGACTTGGCGATTGGTGGAGGATATCCAAAGGGACGCATCGTGGAGATCTTTGGGCCAGAGAGTTGTGGTAAGACCACGTTGGCATTGCACGCCATGGCAGAGGTGCAACAGCAGGGAGGCACGGTGGCTCTCATCGACGCCGAACATGCGTTTGATCCCAAGTACAGTGAAAAGATCGGCATTGACATTCAAAGCCTCGTTCTTTGTCAGCCGGACAGTGGTGAGATGGCATTGGAGGTGGTGGATCAGCTCTTACGAAGTGCTGCGGTGGACCTGATATGCATCGACAGTGTGTCTGCGTTGGTTCCACGGGCAGAGGTGGAAGGGGAGGTGGGTGCACCTCAGATGGGACTGCAGGCGCGTTTGATGAGTCAGGCACTCCGAAAGATCACCAGCAGTGCTTCACGTTCCAACTGCAGTGTGATCTTCATCAATCAGCTCCGCCAGAACATTGGGGTGATGTATGGGAATCCAGAGGTGACCAGCGGCGGCAATGCACTCAAGTACTATTCCAGCCTACGTTTGGAGGTAAGGCGCAAGGAGATCCTGAAGAATGACAGTGGGGAACGCACGGGAATTGCCGTGCGTGTGAAGTCGGTCAAGAACAAGTGTTTCCCACCGTACCGGGAGGCCAACATGGAGATCGTGTTTGGGAAGGGAGTGTCGCGTTACGCATCTCTGTTGGATGCTGCGGAATCGTCGGGATTGGTGTCCAAGCGCGGTCCTTATTACTTTTACGGGGAGCGTCGATTGGGTCAAGGCAAGGAGAAGTCCATGGCGGCGCTGATGGAGGATCCACCTTTGTTCCAGGAGATCGAAAGTGCAGTGCGTGCCACTTTGTTGGACCTCACCGCTCCTCCGCCCATCTCTGCCGTCACTGATCCAACCGTGTGATATCACGTCTTTGTCCATCGCAACTTTCCCTTCTTCCTGTCCATCCTTCGTGTGACTGCACACGAAAATGCACGCCAACGTGCACGTTCTTGTGCACATCCATCCAAGTCTGTCCCACCACACCACTGTCGCAGTAGAGTCCGTTTCGCGTCCGACGACGCTTCGTCGCGTGCGCGTGTCGCCATGGCCGATCCGAAGGTCCTGCGCTTGGCGATGGCGGTGCTGGCGACGCTCTTGGCGCACGCATGCGCCTTTCCAAACGTGCCGAAGATGCGAGCGCGAGTCGTGCGACACGTCGGAAGCCGTGCGTGCGTGCAGTGGCTGTCGCGAAACCACGTCCACGGATGCGTTGCACGCGTCCATGGCGCGCCGAACGTGCTCCTGAGGTTCCAAGATCGACGAATGTGTCCAGATGGCGCCAAGTGCGCGCTACTAGCCACGTGCGACGAAGCGAAGGACGCCTTGGAGGAAGGTGCAGGCGTCGCAGGTGTGCTCCTGGACGCACGTACGCGTCCAGCTTCGCTCTCGTTCGTCGGAAAGCGTCCGCAGATGCAATTCGAAGCGGTGGAAGATCAAAAGCACGTGTGGAACGACGCCGAACAGATCGTTGCGGTGGACGAGGACGGATACTTGGGACACCTGGACACACCGGTGTATTTGCTCCAAGAGACAGATGCCCAAGCACTGACAGAACGTGCCATAGAGAACGTGGAAAGGATCCGAAAGAATGATGCCATGTATGCGGTAGACATGAATTTAAACATGAAAGCTGCGAAGGATCCACACTCCATCGCATGCCTGAGACATGGCACGTGCTTGCCACTGGGTGGTTACAGTGTCATAGCTGCCACACAACACAATTCCAAGCAAGATAAAAATGCCGGCAAGAGTACTAGGGATGCAGTGGAAGATGTTGTGGTTACGTTTTCCATAGATGGCGGATTTGGCATGTTCAGAGACAACGTGACCGCTGCGCGTGAGGCAATGGCCGGAATGGTTGCTACCTTGGTAGCTGCGGAAGCTCTTGCGCAAGCGTCAAGAGACGTGCAACACCCTAGGAGAATTGTCTTTGCAGGGATGGCAGGAGACGGGTTTGGATACATGGGAACCAGGAGATTCTGGAGCGACTGGCACGCTGGCCGAGGATCAACTGCGCAGCGCTTGGGGGCACCAAACATTGCTTACGTAGTCAATGTTGGTTCCCTTGGTAAACCCAAAAGTGGCACTCAAGAAGATGATGAAAACGCACATGTGCTGTACTTCCACCCAACAACGCAAGGAGCCAGCGATGAAGCCCTGCAACAAGCGCTAGAGTGGGCATCCCAAGCGCCAGAAGCTCCATCGCTGCGTCAAGACACATCAAAATCCGGAAAGGGATTGCCACCAAGCTCGCTACAAGCACTTCTGGATGCTGACCCAAAGCTAGTAGGAATGCTCCTCACAGATTTTGATGATGCCATTGGCAATCCTTACCTTGGTGGGTTCTATGACAATGTCCAAGAAGTGGAGCTGGAACAGGTAGCCAGGAGTGCAATCCTTCTTGCAAACACCCTGCATGCATTGCACACAGGATTAGCAGGGGGCCAAAATACTTCCAACGTTGAATATCTGGAGATGTCTTTGTCTACAACATACGAACGAATCAATGATCTGGCAGATTGTGTCATGCGCCCAAGTGTGGGCTTCAAGTGTAAAGTGGCAAAGGAGCTTTTCCCAGTCAATGACCATGAGTTGTTTTCCCATTACGTTGGAGTCCTTCCAAGCTACCAAGACAAAGACACCCTTGAACTTGGGAGCAAGAAAAATATGCAAAAGCTGGTTTGGAACATCTTGGGTGCAGCTGTTGCTGATTCCAATTACACTGGCGAGTCCTGCCAAGGCATATGTTCTAGTCCAGGGGAAGTCTGCCTTGGCTATCGCTCTTCCATGTCAGCTGAAGGCAGGGGCGGTACTTGCAAAAGGGCAGAGGTGGGCTACACGGTTTCTCTGGAGCCTGCGTTTGAGTATGTCCAGAACAGCCAATGGAGAGTGGTTGCTGATCCCTCTGACCCATACGAGCGAGCTCCACTGTTCACTGAGAGTTTCTGGGGCTCTGATGAAGATTTACGTGTGCTATCTTTCCTAGCCCTCACACCGAAGCAGTCAAACCTTCGGCTTGTGGCTGGTATTGTAGCCACTGGATTTTCCATAATCGTAGCTTTTGCAGTGCAAAGGTTGCATGACAAGAGACACAAGTGGCACTGACTCACCACGAACTGCACGGCACTTATTTTTTAGCACTTTGGATGGACAACTGATGCATGCTGGTGTGCTGCTACACAGATGCAATAACAGTCTACCAGGCGAACAATTAGGCACTGCCAATCTATGACCACGCAGCACGAAACGAAGAGGGTGGCTCTTGTCTCCTTCGGGTTGCTGTGTTGGTCCTCTGACTCCCTGCAACGAATCATGCACCATGTGCCCCCAGTTTATTTCTCTTGATGGTCTGCAACACATTTCTTTCGTGTTCAATTCCTACCACCAATCCATGGAGGTGTTGTGATCGCACTGATGGAGCTTCAACATGCCTACGCATCAACAATACGTGGTTCGATGGAGTAGATACAACCAAATCTTGGCCATGGTCGTCCTTTCCATTCCATTGGATGGCCTTTTCTTCCCAGTACGTTCCTTTCTATCGGTATGGAATCCCTTTCAACGTTCTCGGATGATTGGGAACGGATCTCCTTTCGAACCGACGTGTTCGACCTTCTCTTCGACGTTGGTGTTGCTGGTGATGCGACCAAGCGCGCTTCCATGACCAGCTTCTACCGTCGTCCTTTACCAAGCCCACCATGCACTGGATTTTCCACGCCGAAAGGCAAGCTTTGGTTCGTGGAAGCGCTACAAGAAGGTACAGCAGATGGATTTTTCCCACTTGCGGAACAATTCTCCACTCAAGCAGAACCTGCCTTCTGTGGATTGACCACGCTTTCTGTGGCGCTGAATGCGCTTGAAGTGGATCCCAAACGGTCTTGGAAAGGAGTGTGGAGGTGGTACCACGAAGACATGCTAGATTGTTGCGAAGATATCGAGAAAGTGAGACAGGATGGCATCACGTTCGAGAAATTAGCTTGCTTAGCCAGATGCAATGGCTTGCGTGTCAAAAGTAGAGTAAGTCCTGCCAAGGAAACGAATTACTCAGAAACGACAGAATATGGAACGAATCCAGGGAAGATTTTGGAGGAGGATATGTGCAGTTGCAGTCGTGCGCCTGCTCAGAAGAGTGAGGAAGGGAACTTTGAGGAGTTCAGAAGGGATGTACAAGCATCAGCTGCTGGTGACGGGTCCATACTTATTGTGTCGTATAGTAGGTCAGTACTTGGGCAAACTGGAGATGGGCACTTCTCACCTATAGGCGCGTATCACAGAGGAGAAGACCAAGTTTTGGTCATGGATGTCGCACGATACAAGTATCCTCCCCACTGGGTGCCCCTGAAGTTGCTGTGGGAGGCCACACGTTGCAAAGACAAGGTCACAGGACGTCCAAGAGGTTACATGAAGTTTACAAAGGATGCCAGCATGCATGCAAGCCTGCTGACAATTGATCTTCGCCAAGAGAACTCATCAAAATGGATTGACTTCTTGCTGAATGGACGAATACCAGAGATACTCAAGGAGAACGAAGAAGAAGATTCTAACACTCAGCTCCATGCCATACTTGCCATGATGCCATCACCGCCAAGCGCAGTTATAAGCTGCTATCCAAAGGCAAAAGGCACGACAAGCTGGGCATGCTGTCAACATGGGGAGCAGAGAGAGGCGGCTGAAGGAATCTATCAAAGTTTGATGAGAAAAGCGGTGAGCCAAATTTTAGCAGAGAAGGACATTCCTTGGCACGCAGATTGCATAAACAGCGTCAATGGATCGCATTACTGCAGCATGATGATGGAAACGTACAATGGTGTGGAGAGACTTGCCATCTTGCTGGCTGCTTTATTACTTGCAATTCCATCTGTCAATTGGGAAGGTGCAGACAACAGACTATTAGAAATCATCAATGAGAAGCTCTCCCCTGCTGCCAAAGAAGAAGTTGATCATCTACGTTCCCAATTACAAGTACTTGATGGGTAACGTTGTGCAGCTGGACCCCCTGTTCTCCATTTGTTGTCCAAAGATTGCAGTTACTTGTTATCCTTGGAAAATGCGGCGAAATGTTCGAGGGCTCATTCGAAGCAGCTAACAACATTCTCCAACATACCAGATCCAATGTAAGTGTATACATTTCACTCTCAATCACTTCCTCTTCTACAAAGTGTGCTCACCAGAGCATTCAGTCTTCGTCTACATCGTCATCATCGTCCAGTTCGATGTCTGGATCGATCACAAACTCAAGGACATCCCCGAAGAGCAGATACGCAGCCATTGCAGCACCAACACATGCAAGCCAAATGTTACGGTTTCGCTTGAATATTCTTTCCTTTTCCGTTTCCTTTTGACGGCGATGTATGGGTGTGCTTGTAGTGCTTGGCATTGGTGCATACGGTAGAGCTGCCACAGCTCTTGCACCATAACACTCCTCAGCTATCCGGTCAACATACGCACCCAGCTTGGAACGTTTTGCAAGCAAAGGATGTAAAAGTTCACAAACTGGTGCTCGCTGGTGGTATAAGAGGTGTGCAAATACAATTGCATCTGCACTGCAGGGAGCATCACCCAGGAGGTACCGGTTTGATCCTAGTCTTGCCTGTAAGGCGTCGTATGCGTATTCAACACGTTCAATGATTTCCAGTTCCAATGATTCGACTCGACTTTCCTCAGCTCCTGCTAGCACTTGTCGCCTTTTCCATCTTGGAAGGATTTGGTTCAGGGGATACGGAAGCATATCACCTTCTGCGCTTCTTGTGAAGTTTCTGAAGCTGTCTTTCCGTCTCCATGTGAAGTGTAAGCTGGCTTCCTGCAGGGTTTCGCGGGCAAGTGATCCAAACGCCGCTGCCTCTGCACGGATTTCCGGTTTGAGTTTCTTGTCAAGATCCCACGCCACATCTTCCTGGACCATTTCTCGTAGGATGATGTCTGCAGCGGCATCTGGATCCATCCCTTCCTTCGTGACCAAGACTTTTCCGTCGACGGCGACCGCCGGCAGCGTCCTCGTGGGAGATTGGTGTGCAGACGAGCACGTTGCCAGCGCATATTCTCGTCCGCAGAACTTCAGGTATGCCTGTTTGCGCGTGCGACGAGTTTGACGAGGCGTGCTTCGGTCAGCTTTCGGCTCCTTGCTACCTTGGCAACGCACTGGCGTGTCGCACATACGTCCACCCGCGTGCTGGCTGGATCTTGCATGCCTGGCAGCTCTTCCCACGTCGAAAGACGTGCGAAGAGGACCGCTTTCGCCTCTTGTGTCGCTTCCACGTGCGCCATCGTGGCGCCAACACGTCGTCGATGTCGCCGATGTGCAAGTTGCACCATGGCCGAAGCCACTTAACACGTGCAAAAACACGATCCTCTTCCTTCCTCGCATCGAAACGGACGAAACGAACCGGGAAACTCCCGATCGGAGGTGCGATGGTGCGTGGACCGCAGAGGATCGAAGACCGTGGAAGGACCGACAAAAAGTCGGTCCAAACACGGTCCAAACACGGTCTTTCGTAGGCGCGTCCGTGGACCTGGCCTTCCACGCCAGCCACGAGCTTAACTCCTGGGTGAACACGAGAGAACTGGTTTGGCGGGAACGGCATCCCTCTCGACCCCCTCTGGTTCGATCCGTCTCGGAACGTAAACTGGGCAGATAAACTCGATCGGATGGAACTTAACTTGGGGCTGGTGCCTGTCGACGTTGAGTTTCGAAGCGACGACGACCACGACGAGACGATTCGTCGCACGTCGTTCATCGCCGCTTCGCGAGCGTAGGTGGGTGCACGCGTCTCTGGCGTCTGACAAGAGACCGCAGGAAATCCTGCACGAACTGAAACGGTGGAAAAGGAAGGAAGAATTGGCTCCACTTGTCGAGAAACGGTCGTGGTTGGACCATGGAAGTGGATGGCGAGCTTCCGGAGTTCGTGCCGCTCGAAAACGGCGAAGAAGAGGACAGAGGACGGAGACAAGCTGCTACGAATGCTTTCGCAGGATGGACGGACAGCAGCGACAGCGAGGACGGGAAGGACGATCCCGAAGAAAGCATCGCCGATGAAGAGAGGAGGAAGTTCAACGAAGGAACAGGCCTGTACAATTTGAGAGTGGACAGGTGGGACATACCCAAGCAATGTCCCTACTGCATCGACAAACAACCGTGGAAAAACCTGGAAGCAATATTCAGTCACGCCCACGGTGTCTCTCAACCAGGCACCAAAGGTACGTCAAAGAACAAGGCCAAGCACAAAGGATTGGCCATGTTCATCGCTCTGGATGTGATCAAGCAGCTCAAATACGATGCCAATGCGTGCAAAAGGTCTCTGAACCTCGGTTTGATGGGAAGGAAGGACATCCCCCAAGTCTTAGAGGAGGAAGGAGTTAGACCAGAAGACAAAATGATTGTCTGGCCTCCTCGGCTGTTGATTGCGGGGCTTGAGCTTCGATTCGATCCAGAACGCCGAATCAAGGTTTCTGTCATGGGAAACCCTGACTTAGAAGCAGATATAAGGAGCATGCTGGGGCATGCCCACCATTTGAAAAAGACACCGAAGGTTTTGTTTGGACCGACTGGAAGTAGCACCGGATTCGCCATTGCTGTCTTTGAAGAAGACGCGGCGGGGGAAATGTCATCTCGCAACCTCGCAGAGAAGCTCGTAAACCTCAACCGTGGTAAGAAAGATTACTTTAGCGGCAAGAATAAGGCCACATGGTTTGGATGGGTACCTTCAGAGGCTGATATGAAGGAGTATGCCCCGAGGGAAGCGTATAAAATGATGGCCTATGCCGAGCTAATCTCTCAGCACAAGAATTTGGAAAAGACTGCAATAGAAGAGCGTGAAAAAGCCAAGAAACTGAAATTGGAAGGTTCAAAGTCCAAGAAAGAGATTGAATTCTTGCAAAAGCAACAAGAGGAATCACTCCAGGAGATCCTTAGAATGCAGGAAGCCCACCAACAACAAATGGAAAAAGTCCGCATGGACGAAGAACAGACCAGAAAACGTTCACTTAAAACCCTTGCTGATTTCTACGAAGAGAGAGATAAAGATGAAGTTGCCAAAGTTCAGTATGAAATAAAGACAGCCTTTCTCAATAAGGAGAAGGAACTTATGAAAAGATTCCAACAAGAGCGCCTAAAAATTCTTCAACAAGCAGAGAGGGAGCAGAAGACTTTGATTGACAATTTCTTGGCTGTAGCAAATAACCCCGATGAAGCAGATAAAGTATTGAACGCACAACTTCAGGAACAGAAAAACAAGCTTGCTCTTGATGAACAGAAGAGCAAGCGCCATACAGAAGTTATGATGAAATTCAAAAATATTCTTGAAGAAAGAAAGGGAATCCAGGACTATGATATGATAGAAGAACAGCTCAGGGAGATGGAATTGAATGTCACTTTCTCGTACAAACCGCTCTATATGGATGCAGTCAAAGAGGCAAGGGCGATTGTGCGGGAGGATCCTTCTGTTCTTCCCTTCAAGAATGTGGCTGACAAATGTGACCTCACTGAGAAACTTATGGTGCTGATCAAAAAGAACGAATGGCTGCCAGATGCAGACGATGTTTCCCTATTCATTGCAGCTGAAGGACTCGCAATGTGCCTTGTTGGTGAAGAAGTTGCACCATTGGAGGAGGAGAAAACAGTTGATGCATCATCATCCAAATCAGCAGCAGTTAATGGAGAAGATGGGAAGAATGAGAAAAAGCTTGATGCGATTGCCAGGGTGAGGGCACAGGTAACATGTCCTCGAAATTGGCGTCCTTTAAAGGTTGAGGAAAGGACGGACTGCATGGGCATGAAGTTTTGCATGTATGCGATTGACACAGAGGATGAATTCTACAAGAAAATTGCCAACCAATATACCAAAGCCATTGCAGATGCAGCTGCGGAAGTGATTTTGGAGAGAGAACTGTACAATGCTAGCGGTGGGTATGGAATGAGAATACCATACGACAAGAAATACTTATACAGGGAATTGTACAACGAGATGTCTCCTGCTCATGTCATTAAGACTCTTTACGAAAAATACAAGGAAGTTGTCGCTCAAAAAGCTGAACTTTGGTCTCTTTACCTGATGCAGACGTCAACGGAGCGCGTGACTCGGTCAAAACGCAAGAGAATCTGTAATTGAAGCCCCAACAGCTACACCGATGCAAAAGCGACACTGAGCAAGCTCTCGATCGTGCTGGACAGCATCGCTTTCTTCATTGTTTTATGTTCATGTTTTTGCAAATGCCTCATGGTCCGTCCACCATTGAATCGAACAGTACAGTTTGTGACCGACATGACATTGTTCCCTTCCAGACACACCCATAGCCGGCCAACACGTTGCTTCATCCACCCCACTGCTCTCCATCCAGGACCGGTCTTCTCATCCATCAGCATTGCTTCTGGGCACGTCCAACCTTGCAACCATGTGTGTTTCTGATGTGTGCAAAGGATGGTGAAATCCATTCTTCCACAACGTTGGCAACCTGGTCACTGCAACGTGGTCGCAACGGCATGGCGACCGAAGCACGCGTCGCTGCGGGTGTTTGCTTGCTTCCGGATGGATTCGTGACGGAAAGGATGGACGTGGACGCGTGCAAGAAGCGTGCCGTCTTGCAACGGGAGCTGCTGCAAGAAGCGTTGGACGAAGACGAAGCGGAATGGTCCAGTGCCACGACGGACATCGAAGTGGTTGCGAAAGACGTCGTCGGCGCAAACAAGAACTGCGCTTCGATGCAAACAGGATTCAAGAAAGCGACCTCGATCCAACGTGCACGTGTGCGCAGCCGCGCGCAAGAAGAGTTGGAGGAACGCGCCGCTTCCACGCCAGAGCCGCCGACGTCTTCCACGAGCACGTCGGACGAAATCGTGCTGCGCGTGATGGTGTGTCAGCCGAAAGAACAAGGCAAAGGAAGGCGAAGGATGCAGACGTTCTTGGTCTTGGGAAGCCAAACTTTGCGTCAACTTTGCGAGAAAATCGCGTGTCCCACCGAACAACTTGCTGCGGTAGGAGGTGTGGAGACCCACGGCTCTTCGTTCTTGTACATGGAACGCACCTTCTACACGCACGTCAACCACGACCAAACGCTGGATTACAGCGAAGCCATTCGTCAACATGCGTCCAAATGGAATGCGAATTTTCAAGTCGAGGACATGGCGGATACCAAATTCGAGGACCTCGCCTTGCGTGTCGGAAAGGGAGTGCGATACGTGTACATGCACCATGGAGCTTGTGAACACTTGGTGCACATCGAAGACATGAGACTGATGCATCCAAACGACAATCAAGATCCAATGGAATATCCCCTGCTGGTGCAAAACACCAAACGAAAGTGGAAGCGATGCGAGGTGTGCGAACAACGGGCGGCCGAGTGGATCGTGCATCGTGATGCCTTAGCGCCGACAAATCCGTGTGTGCTGTGCGACGAATGCTATCGGTTGCTGCACTATACCAAAGAAGGGGTCTTGATACAAGGTGGTTTCGAAGTATATCCGTACGTGCGAGTGTGAATGAAATGGCACTTTCCCAGCCACTGTGAGGACACCTATGCTGGTAGGAGCCATTTTGCCAACGCGTTGATCATTGGCAAAGGCAAAGCACTTTCATGAAATAAGAATGAACATCAAGCACCGGTATGTGATATTTTCTACCGCCAATTTCGATGCCACGTGCACATCAACCATCGTGTCAGCTGTGTATTTATTGGATGCTGTATGATTGGATCTTCACTCCTGTGGAATCTGGCACTTGCAATAGGAGCATAAGCCTGGTGGGTTTACTGTTTATTTTTCAACATGCCTGGGGAGAGGATGGATTGCAGTTACAAGCATTGGGTTTCTTTTTGGGTGTCATGTGTACACGGGGCCCACATTTTGTCTGCATGCTGCGGTGTTTGGTGCACTCCATATCTTTAGTTTCCTATTGATGTTCCGTTTGTGATCTTCAATCGAAAGTGTGGATCATCTGCACCTGTGTTAGCATGTATTGTCTGGAGCCACATGAATCAACCGTACCGCTTGATCTTCGATAGTGCACCCTTGTCTCTGCTGCAGCATCGCCACTTCCTGATCGATTCCTTGCTGGTCCTTCATTTCCTCTTCTGGTTTTTCACATCTACCCTGAGCTCACCATGTTCTCCAAGCTTGACATGACTCGTACACAAGAGCACACATCTGTCGCATTTGTCTCACATCCATCCTGTGTGTTCCCTGCATTTGCTTCTTCTCCTGCCTTGCCAGTTTACGAAAGTTCATCCCCTCTGTCCGTCTCTCCTCCACCGATGTTCACCAACGAAGTTAACCTTGTGGCTCCCTCGCCAGTTTACGAAAGTTTATCCTCCCTCTCCGTCTCTCCTCCACCGATGTTCACCAACGAAGTTAACCATGGTCTCCCAGGGTCTTCCCCCTTGTCTCGTCTGAGATTTGTTTCATCTTATCGAGCTTGGATCTGGCACAAGCGGCGCACTTGTTCTCGCCATCGCCACACACGTGTTCGTGGATCCAAGCGAACGAAAGCAGGAGTCTTTAGCAATCACCTGGAAGAGAAAGTGTCGAAAGCAAACGACGAGATCCAAAACAAGTGTTCGAGACGGTTCCCAGTCGACCACGTGGCAGCCTGGGAAAAGCGTACCTGGAAGACAGCAATCGACATGGCCATGCGAACGTCTCGAGTGGCTCCGATGAAGCAAAGAGGCACCTGCGGTAGGAGAAGAGTGGCAGCTTCGTCTGTTGCTGTGGAGGCTGCCGAAACCATCCAAAAACAGAAGCGACAGCAGGATGAGGCTGTGGTGGTAGGAGGAGGTCCTGTGGGACTGCTTACCGCCATGATGCTCGTGCAGAGAGGATGGAAACGCGTGCAGGTGATAGATCGATTAGCACCACCACCCCCTCCAGAACTTGCCGATGCCTGGGGAACAGCGGACCGTTCCTATAACCTCGGGATCAGTTGGAGAGGACAAAGAGCTCTGAAGCGATATGGAGCATTGGAGAGGGTCATCCGATGGAGTGCGCCGTACAATGGGAGAAAGGATTGGAATCCTAAAGGAAAGTGCGCAGAGCGTGAGGTTATGGAAAGAGCCATCCCAACGCAAGTCATCCAAAGAGATAGACTTGTGGGATGCATTCTTCAAGAAGTAGAAGAAAGATTCCAAGACACAATTGATGTACAACATGGCGTGGAATGTGTAGCTATTCGCTGGCTTGAAGACAAGCAGGTTGAGCTTGATGTCAAAAAGGAAGGAGGAGAGATTGAAACCATACACACAGCTTTTGTTGTTGGTGCCGATGGTGCTAACAGCGTCATCCACAAGGCTATGGAAGAAAGAGCAGAGAAGGACAAGTCTCTCTTCAAGCCTCAAAGCTTTAAGGTCACTCGCTTCCCCCCAGCCTTCACAAGGGTGTACAAGACAGTGCTGTTACACTTCCCTGATGGCTGGAGGAAGGATTTCAATTACTCCGCCCGGGGTGAGGACGATGTTGTACTTGAAGTTCTTCCAACACACGAGGGCTTAGGGATTGGCGTGGTACTCTTTAAACCAGAGAATGACAGGCTTCTGAATCTGACAAAGGAAACTGTGCGGGAATTCTTTGACCGTAATTTCACAGGATTGTCACCACTGATTGAGCAGGAAGAGTTGGAGAGGTTTCTAACAAAACGAGTTTATAATTTGCCGGAGTTCCAGTATAGTGGCCCCACCCTGCACGCAGAGGGTAGCACAGTGCTGCTCGGAGATGCGATCCATGTGGTCAAGCCATACTTTGGTCTGGGGCTGAACTCAGCACTCGAAGATGTAGAGATTTTAGACAATTGCTTGGAAGAGCAGGGCAATGATCCTAGCAAAGCCATCGTAGCATTTTCCAACGCTCGTGCAAAGGACTCACAGAACCTTGTGGAGGTTTCAAGGAAGTTTGATGGTGGATTCGTGCGTTTTGTACTCCCTCGGATCATCGATGGAGCATTCCACAAATTGATGCCAGCAGTGTTCACTCGTGATGCAATCAAGTGCATGCAGTTGGGGGGAATGACATATACCCAAGTACGTTGGCGAAAACGTGGAGAAAAGCTTCTGCAGCTTCTGCTTGTTTTTGGCGTGCTCCGCACGGTTTCCTTTGTCGTTGGGAGCGCAGCATCCTTCGCCATGCAGCTTGTGGCCTAATTGGTTCACATACCCAATTGTGCACCGCCACATTGGTTCCCTCTAGTCTTTGGGAAAGTATTAGAGCCATTCAATGCCTTTTCGAAGTTCCTGCCTCCGTGGACCATTGCGATTGTTCTCTGGTACACGACACTTTTAATAACTGGCCTTTGAAGGAATGACATCCTCCCCAATCATTCTTCCCCAGCGACATGGTTCGCATTGACTTTCCCTTCTCGTTTTTCGTTCACACGGCGTTTGTCATCTTTACACGTTCGGTGGTCAACACGCGTACTGGTGGGGAGTCGTCTTCTTCTAATAGGCGTAAGCCTTCGTCAAAGAAGCGTTCTGTTTCGTACCACTCATGCACACCGGTGCGCAGCTTATTTGACGGCGGTAGACGAGCAAAGTTATCGCCTCTCGCCCATCTATCCCTGTTCGTTAGTTGCAGATTCACATGTCGTTTTTATATTGATCTCGTGTCCGACCTTCTGAGGTGCCGTTCTTCGGACCGTTTCACGGCCTTCGTGCGGATCGAGGAAGCACCCTCGACGATCCTTGGATCGTCACGGATGCCTCTTTCGTCCACGTGCCTTTCTCTCGCGGTGGATCACGGTGCCCATCCATCGAAAACCTGCGTGTTACCTCCTTGCAGCTTGTTGCGACGTCGATTTCACGTGTCGGAAGCGTTCGTTCCACGTTTCGAAGGACGTTGACCTTCGCCATTCCCGAAGGTTAATTCGTCGAAAAATCAAACTTCGATCGTGTGCAACGGAGGGGAAATCGACGGTCCCGATTTCGCTTCGTCAGCGAATGGTGCCTCAGCCAGGCCAAGTACGAGGGAACCGTTCCTCTACAATTTATGCGTTTTATCGTGGATATAAAACCAAATATACTCCAACGAATGCTTTCCAATATGCAATGAGCGCAGAGGACTCCTTCTCCTCGCCATCCACCTCCTCCGGGATCTTCGAGGACTCCCCATCCCACTGTCAACATTCGCACAAAAGGATGGGTCATATTTACGGTCTTCGCATGTCTTGTTGGTGGACGTCGATGTCCTTGCGCGCTTTGCCAGCACTTCGTGACGAAAGCGACTAGCAAGGCGCGTAACACGCACGTGCTGCGACATCGGCATGCGCATCGTGGAGCTCGCGAGCGCGGCAGTGTGTCTCCTGACCCTGCTGGAGGGATCCGGAAGGGTGGTCGGAGCAGAAAGCGTACGGGAAAACATCACTTGCCTTGATGCGTACGTCGAAACCGTAGAACCAGTGTCTGGTGGAAGTGTGGAGTTCTTGGGAAGGAACCGAGACTTCGCCGCATGCGGGAACGATGATTCGGTGAGACTCAGGGATGCAGTGACCGTAGAAGTGTGGGCATACTTCACGGATGTCTCGCCGTACCAGCACTTGGTTTCGAAAGGAGGAGACTTCCTCGTGGAGAACGAGGAAGCAGGCGATGAAGGAGACGCGTACGAATGTGCCATCTTTCAGAGGAGAATGTACTCGAGGTTCAAAATCGATGGAAATTTCGAGTTTCTGCAAGGTGCAACAACGCTTCAGGAAAAGCAATGGTATTTCCTTGCTTGGACGTTTGATGGGCAAACGTTGAGGTATTACGTGAATGGAGTGTTGGACGCATCAGTTGTCAATCCAGGGAAGATAGCTGATGTTGGTGAACTCTACATCGGAAGAGAAGCCTTCTTTGACGGCGCGTACCTCAATGCCATGATAGATGAAGTAAAAATATGGAACGTCGCAAGAAGCTCAGATGAAATCAGAGCCGATGCCAAGCCTCTGAGCAGACCGTACTCAGAATCGTTGGTTGCATATTACGATGGTTCCACAGACTTTGTGAGCTTGTTAGATCAGACAGACAATAAGAATGACTGCAGATTCATTGGTAGAGATATCAATGTTCTTTTGTTTCAGGGTAGGGAAGAAGGCACCAACATTCCAATCTATGGCACAGACCTTGTTCGTGGCAACCGTGTGCCGTTGTGGTCACCACTGGATGCACCCACAAGCTTTTCAGAATCTACCGACAATGGCACGGTCTTCTTTTCATCCTCCATTACATTTGCCAGTTCTCAGCCTGGTACACCTGCCTTCGCCCACACAGGAACAAACAGGGATGCAACTGGTATCAGTCCACAAGGTGTCGCTTTATCCAGCGATGGAAAAACCTTGTATGTATCTGCAGGTGAGCGTGGAGTTGGGGGGATTTACAAATTGGAACTTTCTAATATTCGGAGCCCGCAAGTTTCAGCACGAGTTTCGTTACTAGCTGAGAGTGTGCCAGGGAGTCAAGATAGGAACCCTCTAGAGGATACCTTGAACAAGATGAATGCCCCCACGGGAATGGCATTAGATGAATTGCGCGGGGTTCTTTATGCTGCTGATCGATGGAACAACAGAATTTATAGAGTGAACATCCGTACAGGCAACGTTGACACACTGGTAGGCAATGGGACATATGGCTTTTCTGATGGGTCCAGGTTTGAGGCAATGTTTCAGGCTCCAGAGGATGTTGCCCTTTCTCATGATGCTGCGACACTCTATGTAGCAGACAAGGACAACAATCGGATCCGTGCTGTTGACATGAACTCTTTCAATGTCTCTACTCTTGCGGGTGGCCTATTTGGCTTCGACGATGGGCCAATTGGCTCCTCTGCAAAATTTGCCTTCCCTAATGGCGTTGCGGCATCTCCTGACGGTGAGTACGTGTATGTTGCAGATAGTTCTAACTTCCGCATACGTAGAGTTTCAACTATTGATGGAGCTACTGCGACTCTTGCAGGTAGTGACACTATCACCTCGGCAGTCGATGGCGTTGGTCCTGCTTCAGGTTTTCTGAATCCAACGGGTGTTGCAGTAAGTAAAGATGGGTTGAATCTCTATGTTGCAGATTCAGGTGCGCACTCCATCCGTAAAATTGTGCTTGCAACAGCAAATGTGAGAACCATTGGTGGAGAACTGTTCGGCAACGGTGGATTCAGGAACAGTGATCCTTGCAACCCTGGCATCAGTTCTATGTATGATTCACCCCTCTTTGTTGATGTATATGAAGACAGTCAAGGAACTTTTGTCTTTGCGGCAGATACGGGGAATGACTTGATACGTGTGCTTACTGATGCTAGTACAGCTGAATGTATTACTCCAGAAGATGGAAACAACGGTGGTATTTCTACAACTGGTATTGTACTCGCAGCTGTCTTTGGAGGTGTTGGTATGCTTCTCTTGCTTGCCATCATCTATTTCATCCATCGCGCAATGATGAACCGCTCTGGTTTTGTAAAACGGCTTCCGCCACGTGAAGATGAGGAGGTAACAATAGCAGTGACAGATGTGCAAGGAAGCACAGTCTTGTGGGAGTCCTTCCCAGAAGCTATGGGTGTAGCCCTTGCATTGCATGACCGCCTCCTCCGAAGCTTGATGTACAGACACTATGGTTACGAGAGCTTTACAGAGGGCGACAGTTTCACTTGCGTCTTTCACACTGCCCAAGATGCCATTGATTGGTCTCTTGATGTGCAACGTGAGTTGCTTGACGCAGCATGGGCACCCGAAATTTTGGACCAATCCGTTGTGCCTGGCCTGGTTACCGACAAGAATGGCTATATCTTGTTCAGGGGACTTCGAGTCCGCATTGCTTTGAATACTGGGTTCCCACTCTCCAGATATAAGAGCGAATCAAACGGACGCTACTTCTATGAAGGAAGTGTACTAGAGACAGTCAAACATATTGCCAACGCACCAGCAGGAGGGCAGATCATCATGGGAGAAAGTGTTCTCAAGGAAGACATTGATCTGACAACACCCAATGGACGAATAGTGCACATGGGAGAACACGAGCTCTCTGACGGATTCAAGCCCCTTAATCTCTACATGCTTACTCCAAACGAATTGAAACAGCGAGAGCTTTTGTTCCCAAAGCTGCGCACTGCCAAGTCATTGTCCCCAAGCTTCTTTGAAGCACCATGTGCACCACCATTGAGTACCAAAGAATCAGTCACCATCGTTTTCATGGAAGTGTATCGTTTTGCAAATCTTGAAATTTGGAACAAGGAGAAAACAGAAGCAGCACTGGAACAACTGCAAAATAGCTGCATCCGTCCGCTTTCAAGGCACTTTGATGGCTATGAGTGTGAAGCATTGCATGGAAAGTTTGTTTTTGCATTTAAAGCGCCTACCCAGGCTTTACTTTTTGCAGCAACAGTGCATGTACAAGCTATGGATCTTGATTGGGATCCAGACCTACTCGAAACAGAGGAGGCTGGAGAGATGTATGTTTATGACTCAAAGGGCAATGAAAGGCTTGTTTATCGGGGGCTGCAGGTGTCAGTTGGTGTGTGCGAAGGTAAGCCAAATGACTGCCAGCCTCACTCCACCACAGGCCGTGCGCTGTACACGGGGCCAGTGATGAACCGAGCAGCGCGTGTACTGCAGATGGCAGGTGGCGGACAGGTTCTGCTGACAGGCTCATGTTTGTTTGGGATGGACCTTGAGAGAGAGATCGAGTCTGCAAAGTCCCTGGCTGCTCTGTGTAAGTTCAAGCACATGGGAATCTTTGCACTTAAAGGGCTACGGGAAAGTTTGCCTGTCTTGCAAATGATTGTCCGCCCTCTTGAGGAGCGTCCTCAGAGACCCACTAAGGCAAGAGGCATTGCACCTCCCCCAGGAAAGACAGAAAGCCTACGCAGTACTGTCGAACACGTCCGTGTACTGGCAGAGAGGTTAGAGTTCTTTGATAGCCAAGAGGAGGAGGACTTCAAAGATGGCATTTTCAGCACTGGAACATTTAGTAGCCTTTGGCCATCTGGCCTTTCTTTCCTCAAGAGTGGCAGTAACCTCAGAAGAAGTACATCCAACAACAGCACTGGCACTATTCGGCAAAGAAAGGGTTCCGGAAAGGAGTTCAAGCGGCAGCAGAGCCTTGAAGAGTCCACACAGCATGCTTCCTTAGACCGTGGCAGCAGCTTTGTGTCCGATTCTGCAGCATCCACAGACCTATCTTAGTTGGGCACAACACATCCCTCTGACATCACGACGCACACCTTCCAGGTCACCACAGAGTTTGGGTGTTTGTATGGCAAAGGTACTTATTGGCAAGTTGAAGATTTTTTCTTCGTCTAGATCGTGCTTTGACTTTTTTCTGAAGATTTGCCTGCACTAGCACTTACAAGCCAGACGGACTTCCTCTTTGCCATTTACTACAATGTGTTGCTAATGGCAGGAGTACTCTTATGTCTTCAAGCGTAGGTGCAGGAAAACTTCAATGCTTTCTGACAGAGATTGACTGCACACTTGCGGTGCTTGCGGTAAAGGTACGTCGGGTCATTTCATGTAATTATTCAGGTTTATTATTTATTGTTTAGCAGTGGTAACATCCGTATCCCAATCCCTGCTTTGGCAAGTGGCTTCATCCAGCCTTGCAAATGCAGGCTCGAGAACACCCCTTCTTCTCAGAATGGATTTCACACCTTCCGTACCATGTCTACTAGCACAGTGCTTTAAGAGATACTCTGCGTACAGAACATCTCTTTGCTCTTGCAAGAGATCTGAATAGCAGCTCGTTGCCATTCTGACATCCCTGGCTCTGCCAAGCAGCAGGGCAGCAGCCACTGAGACGTTCAAGGACTCTACGAGTCCATCCATGCGCACTGCAACTCGCCCATCGGTCCATTGCAGCACATCTTCGCTAACACCTCGATGTTCGTGCCCCAATACGAAGGCAATGGGTTGGTTGAATTCCAGCTGGTTTAGTGGTGTCGCAGCTCTAGCATCGGCTGCAAGGAGCAAGAAACCGTCTTGCTTGAGTCGTTCCAAGCAGTTGCGCGTGTTTTCCCATCGATTTACTTGTAGCCACTTCTCTGCGCCTGCACTGCTCCTGGAGGCTTGCTTCTTTTCTGAGGCCTGTGCATTGACCACGTGTATGCTTCCCAGACCCAAAGCTTCGCTGGTTCGCAAGACGGCAGCCACATTGCCTGGATCGGACAAACCTTCTAGAACGGCCGTGACGTTGAAAGTGCGTGCGTCTGCCGCACGTCTCAGCTTCGCAGCTCGCTCGACTGCCACTGTCGGTTCCAACACCTCGCACACCGCTTGCGCTCGATCCAAAGCCGCACGATCCCAGGCCAAGGGAAATCGACGGTCGGTGACGTCTTGTGGTGGCGGAGGCGGGGGCAAAAGATAAGGTACGGATGGACGGTTGGACGCCGACCGTTGGCGTGGATGGCAGGCGCTCACACAGAACGTTCGCACACGAGACATCTTCCGACAACGTCTGTTCCCTTGCTGCGACACCAGTTTCCCTCCATCATCCATCCAAGAGAGGACGAACGATTCTACTAGGGTGAATTGGTGATGTACAAGTGGTAACCTCGAGTTTCTGCAATCTACGTGTAGCACTCAAGATTGAAACACACATCGGACATGGCCACCGTGCATGCAAAAGGTCATCCAAGCACTTCGCCATTGCATGAAAAGCAATTTCTCCTACAAGCACGCAAAATGTAAGCTAATATGACATGTGCAAGCCAAGTAGTACTCGCATACATACACGTCCGAACTTTGCAACGAAGTGTACGGTGTCGATTCGTGGGTTACTTGCAAAAATGGAGCCTTCCTTCCTTGCATACTAGCACAATCAACAACGGCATTGAGGTTTCTTCTACATTCGTATAAAACGAAACCCATTTGCTATGATCACTGCATTAATTGTAAATTTCATGGCTAGAAATTGAATTCCCATAGTGCTAGAGAGGCTTCTTCCCCGTACCTTGTGACATGGATTGGTTCCAAGTCATGGAGCATTGTCGAGCAAGGGATAAGTGATGTCAATGTGAGATTGGCAATCTGGACGGGTTGTTCGTTGCATTCCTCCATCCAAATCTCTACGAGGCACGGAGGGATCATTCATCTCGCTTAAGTTTTCCTTCGGCCATTCGGCTTTGAATGGACAACGAATGACTGTCGTCCGTCATTCCTACCTGTGTCAACCACTCAACCTCGTGGTGAGCAACGAAGACCCATCGACCTTCGGGGTCGACTCCGAAGGTCACAACTCTGCTTGCCTGTCGAAAGCCCAGACCAACTCACTTCACAACCCTTTGCGCCTAACGATCGATCGTGGGGATTGGTCACAACCGAGCTTTGCTGACGAAGTTCACAACTGTGTTTGTCTCTCGATTGGGAGGAGGCGGCGGCGCGCACTTGGCCATTTCGTGTGATTTCCGTTTCGACGATGCGCAAGAAGGTGGACAGCCGCATTCGCACGCTCGTGGAACGATGCGTGAAGACAGGAGAGCGCAGCCTGTTCGTGGTGGTGGGCGATCGTGGACGAGAACAAGTGGTGAACCTGCACTACATGCTGTCCAAGTCGGTGGTGAAAGCAAGGCCTTCCGTTTTGTGGTGTTACAAGAAAGACCTCTATTTGAGCAGTCATCGAAGGAAGAGAATGAAGCAGATCAAAAAAATGGCACAGAGAGGTCTCCTGGATCCCGAGAAGGAAGATCCATTCGCGCTGTTCGTGGCTTCTACCAACATCCGATACTGCTACTATCACGAGACGCACAAAATCCTAGGAAACACATTCGGCATGTGCGTCATCCAAGATTTCGAAGCACTCACACCAAATCTTCTGGCTAGGACCGTCGAAACTGTGGAAGGTGGGGGAATTGTGGTGCTTCTTCTCTCTACCATGGACTCACTCTCTCAACTCTACACCATGACCATGGATGTTCATGCCAGGTTCCGTACAGAGAGCCACAAGGATGTTGTGCCACGCTTCAATGAAAGGTTCATCCTTTCTCTAGCATCGTGCAAGAATTGCTTGGTTATGGATGATGAGCTGAACATACTGCCACATTCCGTACACGTCAAAGACATTGTTCCTCTGTCGGAGGACTACGGAAAGGAAGATACGCCAGAGGTAGCCGAGCTGAAATATCTGAAGGATTCACTCAGGGAGACACTGCCTGCAGGACCACTTGTTGAATGTTGCAAGACGTTGGACCAAGCCAAAGCTGTTGTTACCTTCTTGGATGCAGCTTCTGAAAAGACACTGCGTTCAACTGTTGCACTTACAGCTGCACGCGGTCGTGGGAAATCAGCTGCCTTGGGAGTGGCCATTGCAGGAGCCTTGGGAATGGGATATGCAAATATTTTTGTAACTGCACCATCCCCTGAAAATCTGCGAACACTTTTTGAGTTTGTGTTCAAGGGACTTGATGCCCTGGGGTATAAGGAGCACATCGATTACGATCTGGTTGAGAGTACCAACCCAGAACTAGGAAAAGCAATCATACGCGTCAATGTATTTCGTGATCATAGGCAGACTGTGCAGTATATTCAACCGCAGCATCATGAAAGGATGTCTCAAGCTGAACTCCTGGTTATCGACGAGGCCGCTGCAATACCGCTGCCTGTTGTCCGCAAGATGCTTGGCCCATACTTAGTCTTCATGTGTTCGACGGTGAATGGGTATGAAGGCACAGGTCGATCTCTAAGCCTGAAGCTCATTCAGCAGTTGAGGGAACAAGGATTGAAGGCCAGTAGAACAGATGGGGACCAGGCTGGCTCGTCTCTAGGTGTAGGAGGGAGGCAGCTTCGAGAAATCGAGCTGAACGAGCCAATCAGATATGCCAAAGGAGACAAAGTTGAAAAGTGGTTAAATGGCCTTCTTTGTTTGAATGCAGCAGAAATGCTTCCTCCTGTTCCTAAGCGCTTGCCGCATCCTGAAGAGTGCAATCTGTACTACGTGAACAGAGACACCCTCTTCTCATACCACAAGGCGTCAGAGGCTTTCTTGCAACGAATGATGGCCTTGTATGTTTCAAGTCACTACAGAAACACACCTAACGATCTTCAAATGATGAGCGATGCCCCTGCGCACCACCTTTTTGTACTATTGGGTCCTGTGGACGAAAGATCAAATGCTCTACCGGACATTCTTTGTGTGATTCAGGTGGCCCTTGAAGGATCAATATCCAAGAAGTCGGCTCTGGCAAGTCTCTCCCAAGGTGCTCAGCCACAAGGTGATCTTATTCCTTGGACTATATCTCAGCAGTTTCAGGATTCTGATTTCCCTTGTCTATCTGGAGCACGTATTGTTCGTATTGCTACACACCCTGGCATGCAGCGGGGAGGCTATGGCACTAGAGCAGTGACGTTACTATCAGACTATTACTCAGGACTGATCACTCCTCTTGATGGAGCAGATGACGATGAAGAACCAAATGGAGGCACATCGATTTCAACTGCAGCTGGAAAGGATCTGCTTACTGAAGAGCTTCAGCCAAAGTCGGACCTACCCCCATTACTGATGAGCCTTGCTGAGAGAAAGTGCGAGAAGCTTCAGTACATGGGAACCTCATTTGGTTTGACGCAGGAACTCTATAACTTCTGGTCGAAACTTCAGTTCAAGCCTGTCTATATCAGGCAGACTCCGAGTGAGGTTACTGGGGAGAATACCTGTATAATGATAAACGCCCTTCGTTCTGAACAACTTGAGGGTACAGAGTGGGTATCACCATTCGTGCAGGATTTCAGGACGCGTTTCCTTTCTTTACTTGGCATGGCATTCCAAGACTTTGCACCAGCTCTGGCTTTGAGCATAATTGATCCAAAGCTTACCTTCAGTGAAGACAGGTTGCAGCAGATTGTCAGTGGGGAGACAGACCTACAAGTGTGGAAAGCAAATGGCGATCCCTTTTCTGCAGATGATCTGAAACGATTACAGCAATATTCCAACAATCTGGTCGATCATCATCTCATACTTGACCTCATACCTCCCATTGCCAGAGGCTATTTCTCAGAACGGCTTCCAACAAATTTGAGCTATGGGCAGGCAGCTATTCTCCTTAGCCTTGGTCTGCAAAGCAAGGGGCTGGCTGCTGTTCAGGAAGCCTTAGCACTCCCTAGCAATCAAATCCTGGCACTGTTCAATAAGTCAGTGCGCAAACTGTATGGGGTTCTTAGAACAGTTGCTGAGGCTAGGTATGGGAAGGGGCTACCAGGCAATAAAGACACACCAAAGCTAGCACCTCTGAAAGAAACCCTGGATGAAGTGCTAGACGACGCAGCTGAGGCAGGAAATAAACACCTACATGAACAGAATACCAAAATCCTGGATGCAGGCAAGCTTCAAAAGTTTGCAATCAATGTAGACGATGAAGAATGGGAAAAGAGCTTGAAAGGGAAAGTGCCTGGCAGTGGCTTGGTCAGCCTCAAGAAGACTAGCAACACTGAGAAGGGAAATAAATCCGAAAAACACACAAGAGGGAAAAAGAGCTCCAAAAACAAGCCTTCCAAAAGGCAAAGAGTATGACCTTGATTTATTTTCCTGACTGAATAAACCCGTACCTTTTCGTTGCTTACCCATCTCCTGCAAGTTTCCTCTGTCTGTTAGGAGGAATGCAGAAGCGGGCGATCCCATTCCTGCAAATGCCTGCCATTACAGGATCAGCCATCATGCCTCGCGCTTAGTATTATCACAGCACTGTGCAAGGGTCATACAGTAACATTGTAGAAACAAATGTGACATAGTCAGAAGGCACTTTCCAGTAGTGCACAGCTCATGGAGGTTCCATTCCAATTGTCTTGTCCTCGTATCTTTCCAAAACAAGGGTCACATCCCCATCTGCTTTCACCCCCCTTCGCAGCGCATCGGCGACCCGGGGCCAAGGTTGTCCATCAGCACCGTACATTGCAATGGTGCGTTCTGGCCTCTGGGCACCAAATGCTAGAGCTGCCGCCTTGTACACAACAACAGTGCACGTGAATGCACGCAGCACATCCCCTGGTTTTGGCGCCTCCATGGAGCCTCCTAGACTTGCCAGGGAGAGTTGTTGTCCTGCACGTCCTGTGCTGGCCACTGATTCCACCACCACTCGCTTCTGGCTTCGGTCTTCCGCCATGACCAGACCCAGTGGACGTGGTAGAGTCACCGAAAAAACTCTTGTGCTTTGAGGATTCGTCGCATGGTTGGCATGTTTAGTTTTGGAGAAGGCGTATGTGCGCAGTCGTGTCTGTCCCACGGGTCCAATGGGTACCCTCAGCATGGTCACGTCTTCGTCCACTTTGGCGTTTTTTGGAATGGTTCTGGTCTCGTAGGAAGTGGCCACGAGGACGGGTTCTCCTTTCGCATCGCAGAGCCATTCGTCTTGTCCATCTTGTTCTTCCACGTCTGCTTTTCCTGCGAAGAACACCCCTACGGCGCCCATCAGCACCAGTGGCACCGCAGACAAGGTCATCAGAGCTTGGTCCGCGGATGCCTGGCAGCTTGGATCGAAGCACACACCAGCATATCGCGTGCGACACCTTCTGGTGGACGGTCGAGGTGCTCTTGCCACGCGCATCCTCGTCCACGTGGCGTTGCACCGACACGTCCTCCACGGCCCACCGCACCTGCGATCTTCTCGCGGGAAAATCCAATCGCCCCGACTCTCCTCCAATCAGAAGCCTTCCCGCGAAAAACGAGGGGGAAAGGAGGGGAACGAAGATCCTCGCAAGCCTCTGCGCTTCCACGGTCGGGTTTACTCTGTAGTTTGGTACGTTGGGAAGCCCATTGTGCGATTGTCGTCGAGGAAGGGGTCGGGTGGTGAGGAGCCATGGACCGTTGCTCTCTCGTTGTCGATGGGAAGCGAGCTTGCGATTCACACGTGGTTCTGCGACGCGTCACATCACGTGCGACAAGCTTGCTCGGTCGAACAGCCACGATGAGCAAAGCCATCGAAGCCGAGCTGAACCTCTATGAAAAAGAGCGGCTCAAGAGGATCCAGCAGGTACGTCGAGACGAAATGGAGAAACCCCTTCCCAGACGAGGAAGGACAAAGGAGCGAAGCATGACACGTCCGAAGCGAAAGATCATCGAGCGGAAACCCATGTACCTTCAAAATCGTCTGCACTCGCGCAAAGCAACTCAGGGGACGTTTTGCATCACGTGACGGGTCGCTCTGGCGGTAAACGACGTGGAGCCGAGAGTGAAACCCGACTGACGAGTCATGGTATGGCTACAAACATTATCCGATCGAATACCACGTTACGTTCTTCGAAACGCTTCCATGTGAATCCTACTTGCTGCAGAACAAAATGCAAATGATGCAATTGGGTGTGCTGCAAGCAGCTAAAGCAGTGCAAGAAGTTGCCGCAAACGCAAGGCCATCTGCCCGCCAGTTGCAGCCGAGATCTAGCCGTAAACCTGTTGAATCGTCCCGTAAATCTCTCAGGGTGAAGTCTTTGCCTGCGCCCAACTATCAAGCTGCACTGCAGATGGATTTCCCAGATGAACCAAGAGGGAGAAAAAGGACAAGAGTGGTGCGCCGCAATGGGTTATCATCCTTGCGAGGGGCTCATCCCAATGCAGTGCTCTGGCCAAGCCAGGAAATGGTGAACAAGGTCATTGCACAGGCAGAAGAAACTATTGCTGCCAGTGAAGGCCCTGCGTTCCTCAAGCTGATGCTCCCATCCCATGTTTCTGGGGGGTTCTGGCTGCAACTTCCGTGTGACCTGGCTAGGCACATGCCAACAAGCTCGTGCCGATTCATTCTCGAATGTGAAGGGGAAGAATGGGAAAATGTGTACCTTGTGCGTGGACACAACAGTGGGGGTCTCAGCGGAGGCTGGCGAGGATTCGCTATCGATCAAGGTCTATGTGTGGGGGATGCAGTTGTTTTTGAGAAGGCACCTGGGCATCGACTGAATGTGACTATACATAGAGCATCCCCGTATGGAGGGTATACACACCAACTTACACCTGATGGTGAAGTGGGAGCCGAAATAGGAACAGAACCTTTCAAACCAAGGCGGACCTACGTGCTGAGAAAGGATTCAGACAGTCTAGATGGAAGTGACACCACCGAGGAGAGGCAGGTAGAAGAGTATGTTTCCAAGAAGAGGGTTTTGCGGCAAAGATCTATCACCAACTCCTTTGTTCAGAAAAAAGCTAAAATAGCCGAAAAGGTGGCAGCTGGTAAGGACACCAAGGAGGAGAGAAGCCCCTCACAGGCACCAAAGCATGCATCGGAAAGTGAAGACGCTGAAGGAGAAGAGTACTTCGTGGAATTCATCCTTGATGAGAGGCTCCACGATGGAAAAAAATATTATCTGATCAAATGGAAGGACTACAACGATGATTGGAACACCTGGGAGCCAGAGGAGATGTTAAACCATCCTGCTGCTCAGTATCCACGGAGGACTGCTGCCAAGGCTTAGATTGAAACTATTGGCAGTATCCAAGGGGCAATAATTGATGCTTGTGCAACTCTGCTTTTACTATTGAAACTGGTAAGGGTGATAGTTGAAACGCAAGCTTCACTGGATCAAAAGTCGAATGTACTAACATGGCATGAAGGCTCTTCTGTAAAGATTGATGTACAGAGTAAAATCGCTCTCCACTCTTTTTTACAACCCACAACATCCCCGATTTGTTAAGTATGCACTGATTACCCCTCTGAGCGCTCCTTCCTCACCTCGCACTAGTATTCTCGTCTTCAACTACTGTTGGGTTTCCATCAGCGGGGCCTCGTTGCCTGTTTTGCAAGTGATAGTGGTACCTCTTGGCAATTTGAAATCGAAAATGTGATTTGTGCGATGTTTCACCCAACACCATGTTTACTTCTGCTTTTGATGGTGCAAATTTAACACTGAAATTGCCAGGGACGATTTGTGGTGGCTTGAATACCCACCAACTCCATGGACACCTATAAATACCAATGGCAATTAATCCTTTCTTCAATCTTCATGGAAATCCATCAGTGTCACCTTTCGAACATCTTGTAGCTCGGATTGATGATGTCGAAGCCTCTACCTTCATGCATGGCAAAGCTGAAGAGACATTACAAACTCCTTCAAACCAACAATTCTCCATTTTTCTCTCTAAACATGTGACGTTGCATGGAAAACTACTTTCCTCATTGCCGAAATGTAGATACTTTTCACGTCCCTTGATACGCGCAACTCTCTTCCACGCCGACTTACACGCCACCGAGATAATGCTTACAAAAATAAATTGTCCTCGCAACAACATCTTTTGTAGCATATGTAGAACAAATGAACAAGGTTTATCGGCTTCTATCAAGTTTTGGAACCAGTTGTTGCGAAGAAAAGATAAACTATTGTCACCAAATAGCAACTTTTCAAAACATGGTATGAGTGCAGTTTAAGAACGGCACGTTTTGAACAAGTCGCCCCATATTTGGATTTTGTATATTACCAAATGAGTGTACTAAATGGCCATGTGTCACGCAATTTTAAAATTGCTTCTATTCAACGTGTGCATTGAATTTCTCTCTCGATTCTATATGCAATCATCGCTAAGACTAAGAGTGTTCCTGGAAGATGCCAACATCAAACAACAAGAGGTCGAATTGTTCATTGGAATTTGTTCCGAGAAAGATGTTTTTGAAAGTCGCAACAAAGTAACGCATGCAAGAATTGGATGCATCCGCTCGAATGGAACTTGATTGATGCAAGAGATCGGTTTGGAGCCAGAGGAGGTGTCACTCTTCTTGAAGCAAGTGGAGTGGCGATTTAACTTTCCTATATCCTAGGGGTGGGCTATAGATATAAGATCTAACTATGCGTGCCTTTCGCTTCCGTGAGCATGCAATCGAAGCCCACATCTCGCTTGTTGGAACATGAGAGTATGCAAGATGGTCCTCACATTACTTGCGCATGGAGGTGCATGTCCAAGAGCTGAAAAGTGCCATCGCAAGTTGAGTGTCATATCATGTTACCATTGTGAAACAACTCCAATTTGATTCAAGTTGCATTTGGGCTTCGGATTTCAAATAGTTGGAACTACCGCATTGCCTTCACAAGGATTGACGTTCGGCATTGCCTCTAACTTCTTGGGTTGTGAGGGGTCCATGTGAAAAAGTGTTCCATAGAAATAATGTCGCATTCAACGCTAAATCGAGACAATGGGCTGAGAAGCTACACTCAAAAGGTCACGGATTCAGGAAGAATACCAACTCATGGACTCTTCTCCTATGTGTATACGATGAAACTCTTCCTGTTGTGGATCAATACCTCATGCATTGATTACAACCCATCAGTAAGATGAGCCAAATGGGCGTTGAGTTTGATCTTGAGAGGCATTGTCCGCCTGAAATGGAAGCAAAGTGGGCTAGTCTACGGATGTAGCAACAGTGTTGCAAGGTATCATTCGATAGAAGTTTGCGAGAGATAAAACATTCTTTCTTCATTCCATACACATTGACCACAAGATAGAATGTCTCATTATTCACTTGAATGCATTGGGAGGACAGACGCGAGCCATTCAATCTCTCGGTGCAAGTTAGAAATATCCAGAAGCAAAAGTCCAAAAACCTCAGTGTGGAAGTTGCGTGACCACTCCTACCATTGCAACACCTGCATCACTTATGAGATGCCTGCAGGGCTTTGATCTACGACGACTGGGGAGAGCTTCTCTCCATCACCATTGAGAACAACAATTTGACCATCTGCATCAACATCAACAATGCAACTGTCACCTTCGGCGATTTCTCCAGCCAGCATCTTTTCAGCAAGTGAATCCTCAAGCAGCCTCATGATGGCGCGACGGAGTGGCCTTGCTCCATAAGATGGGTTATAGCCTTCATCCACAAGTCTATCTTTGAAACGCTCTGTAACATCAAGATGCATTCCTTTGATCTCCATCCTTTTGAAAACATCCTTCAGCATGATATCTGCAATCTGTTTGACCTCTGTCTTTGTCAGCTGTCTAAAGACAATGATCTCGTCAAGACGATTGAGGAATTCTGGACGGAAATACTGCTTCAGCTCTTCGTTAACAAGCGACTTGATGCGGTTGTAACTGTTGTCTTCCCTGTCCTGGTTAAGCTGGAATCCAAGGCCACCTCCACCTTTCTCAATCACGCTGGACCCAACATTTGATGTCATGATCATCAGTGTGTTTTTGAAATCGATCACACGGCCCTTGGAGTCAGTCAACCGGCCATCCTCCAGAATCTGAAGCATGATGTTGAAAACATCGGGGTGCGCCTTCTCAATTTCATCAAAGAGAATAACTGTGTAAGGCCTCCTGCGCACAGCCTCTGTAAGCTGACCTCCTTCACTGTAACCCACATAACCAGGTGGGGAACCAATCAGCTTTGAAACTGTGTGGCGCTCCATGAACTCTGACATATCAAGGCGCACCATGGCCTCCTCACTTCCGAAGTAATACGCAGCAAGAGTCTTTGACAATTCAGATTTACCTACTCCAGTTGGCCCAGAGAAGATGAATGAGGCAATTGGCCTGTTGGGATTCTTCAGGCCAACACGAGCACGGCGAATAGCACGGGCAATGGCTACAACTGCTTCATCTTGGCCAATCAAACGGCCATGCAAGGTCTCCTCCATCTTGAGAAGTCTATCTGACTCGTCAGACGACACTTTCTCGACCGGAATACCAGTCCAACCAGATACAACAGATGCAATGTCTTGTTCTGTGACAACAGGACCCACATTTCCATCACTATCAGCTTCAGCTTCTGCATTCTCCTTGCCTTCAGAAGCGATTGCCTGAATTTGTGTCTTCAACTCTAATTCCCTGTCACGCATTTGTCCTGCCTTTTCGAAATCCTGGTTACGAATGGCCTCATCCTTCTCTTTCAACAATGCTCTGAGCTCTTTATCTAGCTCACGCGCTTCTTCAGGGAGTTGAGCATTTTGCAAACGGACACGAGAACCAGCTTCATCAATCAGGTCAATTGCTTTGTCTGGAAGAAACCTATCACTAATGTATTGGCTTGCCATTTTCGCAGCTGCTTCAATTGCCTCGTCACTGTAAGTGAGCTTATGGTGAGCTTCATACCTCTCGCGCAACCCATGCAAAATCTGGATAGCCTCATCAACAGTTGGTTCAGGAACTTGTACAGGCTGGAAACGGCGTTCCAAAGCTGGGTCCTTCTCAATGTGCTTGCGATATTCATCCAATGTAGTTGCCCCAATGCATTGGAGCTCGCCACGAGCAAGTGCAGGCTTCAAAATGTTTGCAGCATCGATGGCTCCTTCGGCTGCGCCAGCACCAATCAATGTATGGACCTCGTCAATCATCAATATGATGTCATCATTCTGTTTGATTTCGTCCATGAGCTTCTTCAAGCGCTCCTCAAATTCACCTCTGTACTTGGTACCTGCAACCAACAAACCCATATCCAGGGTGACCACTTGCTTTCCCTCAATAGTTTCTGGGACATCCCCTGATGCAATGCGTTGGGCGAGACCTTCGGCAATAGCTGTCTTCCCCACGCCAGGTTCACCAATCAAACATGGGTTGTTCTTCGTTCTTCTTCCAAGAATCTGAATCACACGCTGGATTTGCTCAGCCCTACCAACAACAGGGTCCAGCTTACCCTCCTCTGCTTGCTTGGTAAGATTTGTGCCATACTCTTCCAAGGTGGGGGTCTTGTTGCTGCCAGACTGTCCTCCAACCCCAGCACCAACAGCTTCAGAGGATTCTCCAACCATACGTATGACCTGCGTACGGATCTTGGATGGATCTGCATTGAGATTTTCCAACACACGCGAGGCTACTCCTTCTCCTTCCCGTAACAAACCTAGGAGCAAGTGCTCAGAGCCAATGTAATTGTGTCCCAGTTGCCTGGCCTCTTCCAGAGACAACTCTAGGACACGCTTTGCACGAGGGGTGAAGGGTATTTCAACAGCAACGAATCCAGAACCGCGACCAATGATTTTTTCCACCTCCACACGGGCCTCCTTCAGGTTCACTCCCATGGACTTCAGTACCTTGGCAGCAATACCTGTCCCTTCTCCAATAAGACCAAGCAGAATTTGTTCTGTGCCCACAAAATTGTGTCCGAGCCTTCTTGCTTCTTCCTGTGCCAGCATCACCACCTTGATGGCCTTCTCTGTGAAACGCTCGAACATAGCCTTCGTCTGTGACCTGCGGTAGGCCTTCTGCGACTTGGCACCAGCAGTGGCACCGAGTACTGCTTCGCGCAACGAGGCTGCTCCGGCAGCACGGACAGGTTGGGCGGCACGGTCTATCACGTTCAACCTTCTCATGCCGCTGAACCCACGGACAGAGGGCACGCGGGCCACACGTGGTCTTCTTCCAGTGCTCATCCGTGCGACGGAGCGAGCGGAAGTGACCTCCATCGCAGCCAATCGGGTTTCTCAATCAATGCTCCAATCGCTTCTGGTGACGCGCACGGTCTTTTGGGAGCATGGTCCGTCGGCCGTACGAGCACGAATTCGCCACGTCACGCATCGACACAACCATATCGGGTCAGCATCCAGGAAAGCACTCTGCATCGTGTTGCACGACATCCCCTTCGTGTTCCGATGGCTAACTTCACCGGCCGTGTCGTCCGTTCTTTGCGCTTCCACGTCAATCGTGTGAGGTGTTCGTGCTCGTGCTGCGCTCTTCGCCTGCATCGAAGACCATCCCTTTCCCTACGCCTGCGCGTCCACATCCTCTAGGGAAATGTTCCATCCTCCACGGACCCAAAGCACGGCGAAACGTTCGCGCACGCACCGTCTACGTGCGTTTGCAGCTTCGCGACGCGCACGTTTGTCGTCCACGTTGAGCGAGACTGAACTTCTGGTGTGGAATCCCTCTCACGTCAGGGACGAGGATGTCGATGCAAGATATCGATATGTGGGGAAGATCTCGATGGACCCGGGCGAGGGGGGATCCGCCGCCTCCCGCCCTTCGATCGAAACCTTCGCCTCTCCTCGATCGAGATCTTCGCTCGAATCTCGATCCCAGGTGAGAAAGATGACGATCGGATGGATCAGGGAAGATCGATCCCATCCGTAGCCCACAAAAACCCTACCGTGTGGGAGAGAAAAAACTGCTCGGTTTGGTTGTGCGGGAGTTGGAGAGTCCCCGTCGAGAGGCACTACGAATGAACAAGCTTGGACGAACAAGTGGAACGTATTCGTACCCGTGAAATGGCGAAGATGCAAGAAAAGCGAAGATCATGAGCAGAGCTGCTGATTCGAACGGAGGTTAAATCAACTACACTTGATGCATGTAGTTTTGCTGATCATTGGCAACACATGGGCATAGTTGTCCTCATGATTCAAACTACCACCATAATGGACGTCGCATGTTACATGCAACCAAATTCGACCACTTGAAGGCTGATGGGAGTGAATATAGTCCCTCTTTCATTGAACTGTCGAATTGTGAGAGCCTTGTTGCTGGACAATGTGTGAAAACCAATTACTAACACGACCGAATTCTTATTGGAAAAGTTGAACAAGAGGACCGTCTAGGAAGAGCAACCGCCACTTGCCCTTGTCGGCTCAAGTACAATCATTTGTCGTATTGGGTTGACCACAACCACGTACTCATAGGGGAATTTTGCAAGCAAAAAGGCATGGTCGCCCAAGCATGCTATACATGCAGTACTTATTGGACGATGTGGTTCATTGCACGCATGAGCTACTTGGTGGACGACCAACACGCTTAGATCCCTTTGGAGGATAACCGTGACAATTTGAACACCATTACTTTTCTCCCGGACGTTGCTTGTGGTGGATTCCACCAATGGAGAACGATGCGGTTATTTCATTTGGTTCCGATGTACCTCTCCCTTAAAGGGATTTGGGTCATGTGAGAGACATATCGGACGAGTAGGAAATTAAAGAAAAATTATGCTGCAAAAGACAAGGTGGGAACGATTTATTCTCTGTGTAAAGTCATTGAGTAGATGGAAAAGCATGGACCAGAATCTTGAGATGACTCTCAATTGTACCAACGTTAAGGATAGAGCACCATCGTTAAGGTTTCCGTTCCTTCAATCGCTCCTCAAGCACGAATTGTGTCTTCTAAGACTAACCAACCTTCATTCCACACTTCAAACGCACCATTCGAAGATATCCCTCTGATGCAAATCGAAAAGTTTACCTCCAATTTAAAGATGTCCAACGCTCGCTAAATAGTCCGCTTACATTTCACTTACGAACAACGTAAGTTTCAACACAAGTGATAGTGCGATAGTTGCTGTAGAGAGTAGCTTGCAAGAATGGAAAAACATCTATCGGGAACGAAAGAAATGGCGATGTCCCGTTACAATTCACCTTGCATCCCGGTGTCAGAAAACGTGCACATGTGGAAAGCTACCTAGAGTGGAAACTCCTACGATAGGAAGGATCAATCTTCTTGATCTCGACAATGATGGCACTCTTGGCAACCATCATATGGATTCCTTTCAATTGCATGAACTGCGAGGCAACACCAATGGAATCCTATGACAGCAATTGACAGTCTACTTGGTCGTCAAGTGAGAGCGGTTGACATGCCCACGATGGACAATGAGTGTCAAGAGCAACTCGAAGTAGAGGTAGGTAGGTTTACTTGCACTCACGCCTCATTCCATCTTGTTTCTCTCCGTTTGTGTTGAGCCAATTGGTTGCTCTCCCTCCGCTCATTCTACACGGAGAGATTGGTACGACAGCGCTCTCACCCATCTCGCCGTGCTCGCCTCCATCCCATGACGGCGTAGACCGTCACACCATTCCCATTCCTTTCGACGGCGGCAGTATCTTTGGGGATCTTGTGCCTACAACTCGCGTTGTGTATTCGACGCGTTGTGTGCCTTCTGAGAACGGGGCGTGGTAGATCCCCACCGTCCATTGCATCGAAGTGCGAGGAGCCGTGTGGTACGGTTCCACCTTCCTCTGCACCAACAGTGCAAACATCCTTCCTTATGCGACAACAACCGGTTTGCGTTTCCGAGAAGGGCATGTACCCGCAGAGGACGCCCTCCCCGGACCCCAGTGTCGTGTCCGGTCAGGGTCGGATCGATCGAGACCAGTGTGGGACACGACACCTTCTTCGAAGACCAAGACTCATCGTGGCAGTTCCATACCTAGCAACGCGAACGTGACACACGCGCCTTCCACGTGCCGATCTTGCTGAAAAGGAGCAGGTTCGAAGCAAAAAGGCGCGCTCGAAAGATCTGTAGCGAGGAAGCGTAGGTCCACCAACCGTGACCCGCGAGATCAAAGAACGTGACGAAACCCCGTAGCAGAAAACCGGACATGGATTACGGTAGCAGCGCAGCTGTGAACATTGGAAGCAATGCGGCCATGCCCGAAAGCAAGGGAAGCTCTTCCACAGGATGGTCGTCCATCTTCTTCAGGTTTCTACAACTCGTGTTTAGCATGATCGCGTTCGCTCTCGTAGCTTCTGCAGACAGATTCGATCATGCAGCACTTGGTTATCTTGTCGCTGCCGGTGTGATCAATTTCGTCTACGCACTGGTGCAGATCATTTTCGAATTTGTCGGATCCCCCTCCGTGCAGTTGGACGTTGGTGTCGAGTTCTTCATGAACATACTGCTGCTTTCTTCAGGTACCTTTGCGCGGGACTCTAAACTGAATGAGAAAGGCTTGTTCGACATGTAGACAGAATCCTGACCTGCGTTTTACTCTTGTGCTACCGTAGCTTGTGCTGCTGCCGCAGCTCGCGAAGAAACGGAGAACATGTCAAGTGGAGAGGAGGGACGCGTCATTGCGGTAAGTTACTTGTTGTTAATGTAAGATTCCTGCGGAACTGATGCTGACCCATGTGTGCACTTCGCAATCAGGGAGTCGTTTTCCAATTTTTTGCATGGCTTGTTTCGACCATTGTGTTCTGGATCATGATTGGCCCCTCCGTTGCTTCATTTGGAGGCGAAGTTGCTGAATCAGGGAGGAAACTTTCTGCCTTGACATACAGGCTTTCATAGATAGTAATGGACAACTGCATTAAGATTGTGATTTGATAGAGAAGTTTGCATCTTTCACTCTATCCTTGTGTAACAATTTACTGCCAAATCTCTGATGGGATTGAAATTCTCAGACATCTAGAACTTGCCGTCTACACACCCCGAACATACCACAGCCAAAGAATTGTAAAGTATACATGTGAAATACTGCTGTAGATTGCAAATCATGATAAGGGATAGACAAGTGCACACCTTTGATTGAATTTTACCATTTGTAACGGAAAAAATGTACATGTGCAAGTAAACAAAAACTGACAGTGCTCGGTGATGGTTGGTGGAAGAAGATCAGCTGAACTTTATTACTAATCGCCAATCCTTAATTCAACTCCCAGACTCTTCTTACATTGCTCATACGATACAAATGCAATAGCAATGGAGGGTGCGACTTTTAAGTAGTTAGGCATTAACCCACGGAACAGTGCTCGAAACCCTTCTTCTCGAACAGTTTTGATAAAACAATCCACCATTCCATTGTAGTGTGGTGTGCCTTTCGATTTAAGCAGATTATTTGCTGCATCTCCAGTGATATCACTAGCCCCGTGCCAACCAGCGACCTGGAGTCTTCGGCGGACAACGTCAAGTGGAAAAGCTACTGTCTGTCCAATGCTACCAGCAATGGCACCGAAGGTCAATCGGGTGGCGACACTCAAATCTTGGTCGTTTTTTAAGCCATTCTTTGTTAGCAACCAATCCTTCAACGACTCATACACTGCAAAATTCAATCCCACATAAGGGATAACACCGAGGACAGAGGGTAGCCATCCTTTGTAAAGGGATCGTAGACCTTCACTACGCACAATAAGCCCTGTGGCATGAATTATACCCCGGTACTGAGCTCCTTCACCGCTTCTCTGTACAGTCAGTCTACCACGCACCATGTCTAATGGGTACGTAGCAGACATTGCCACGATACCTGCGCCGGCTCCAGCACAGAGGCGTAGTACAGGCGTCATATTGGCATCTGGATCAGTTTCTCTCATCTTTCGTAGAATGAATGACGCAAGTTCTTCGTACGTTAGGAATTTAACTGCAGAGTTTGGCATGATTCTGACGCAATTTGCACCGTTTCCCTTCATCATTCCACGGAATCCTTCCGTCTTCCATATCCTTATGAGGCCTTGCACCACACCAGTGTATTGAGGTTTCGTGGCATCTTGAACCTGCAGGTCACTATGTCAGTATCTTTTACAGTAATCACGTTTCACATGTACGGTGAACCTTCCGCTTGCGTTTCTTGCTCGTCTGTGGCCGCACCTGTTGCAAAATTTTGAGCCTTTCCAGAGGTGCAACTGCAGTTCTCGATCTGTTTGCAAAAGTGCATTTTCGTTTCGTCAGCATCGATTCGGAAAACCCCATTTCCTTCTTCGTCCGACAGCGTGTATCTAGTGCCGTTCCATCCTTCCGCCCAAGCGACCTGCATGATTGCCTGCAGCCTCGTCGACCCACGTCTTCGTCACGTTTCCTTCTCGCTCCTTCGCAGACGTCTCATCCCTCTTCCGCGCACGTACACTCCGCCTGCGATCCCTCCCGCCAGCAAGGACCTCAGGATGGACGCCATGGGCGGCAAGTTCGACGTCTCTGGCGGCGCAACGGCCGCGGTTTCCGCCATCGCGCGGCGTTTGGTGTCGGAGACTCGCACGCCTTTGGATGAGATGCTGTAGGACGTCCAACCCTTCCTCTGTCCTCCTCCTGGAACGAGATCCCCTCTCCAACAACACACAAACGTGATCCATCCCAAAGAGCGCTCCACGAGACCACCACGTGGCAAAGTGCAAGCGGAGGCGGACGTGGGATGCAAGCATGCTGTTCGATGCACGAGGGAGATGGAAGAGGAGCAGGATGGGTCCGCAAGTGCGGAGATCGTCGTGGATGGGAGCATCGGAAGGAAGAGGGCATCCATCGCCCTTGCGATGTGGAACGCACAAACGGTGCAAAAGGGTAGGAGACCAACGACATACCACGCGTGGAATGACCACGTGCCTCAAACCGAAGGACAAGGCATCGTTTCCGAGTCATGCCAATCAAGTAGCTAAAAAGGAATAGCGTCATACTTGTTACCGTTGTGGCATGGATACTTAAATGGAGTGCAATGGCTAATTATGTCGGTAGTCTTGAACAGTGCACTTGCAACAAATGACTTGTTTCCTTCACTGATTGTAGTGAAGGTCTACGGACGGAAATGTCTCTCTTTTTCTTGTTCCGAAGTATGACAACCTTCCAAAATTTATCTGCATGCAAGATCGAAATCCATAATTTGGGATATTGATGAGTTGTAAGTCTCCTATTGCAACATGTGTCAAGGAGAGACACTTTTATGATCGACATTGAGAATCCTTTGTCATCATCAACTATCGAATGTGCGTGTGTTGTCGTACGACAATTGTGCTTTGATTTGGGCATCGTGGCTCTTCAACAATCAACGATGATGAAATTTGTTCTTGCAACGAATAAGGGCCCAAGAATTCAACAACTTGATCCACTTGAATCACTCGTGCTCAAGCAGCATTGAAATGCATCGCTTTAGGTCGTAAGAAGTGCTCTGACAAAGGATGATGCAGCCAAACGTTCTGCTTCATTCCCTACTCACAATCTTTCGAGTTCTTTTAGTTGCATCGGATTGCCTAGTATAGCTCTTCATGGGCTCTCACTACTTGCGATGGCCTTCAAGTTGTTCTTCGTCGCAAGCACATTCAAAGCCGGCATCTTCTTGTGCGCATTGAAGGTGTGAGTTTCCATCACAGTCGACGCGAACGCTGCATCCTCCTTGTTTCCACACGTGCTTGCTCTGGTGGTTCATCTTCTACTGCCCCACTGTCACGTTGTGCAGCTCGACCAACCGTGGACGACAATCTTGGCAAAAGAAATGCGTCGTCAACGATTTCATTCGAAGGACACGCCAACGAATCTTCCTCGATCTCACCGGGGAAAGCTTCAGTTTCGATGACACAATTGACCTGACCCCAGGCCAACGGAAAAGAACCGTTGAAGAATCCGATACGGGAGATTTTGGCATGTACCGACGAGGATACATTACGCTCTCTATAGGTTCCTCGACGGGAACATGACCCAAAATCCGTCGTTATGTGCTGGGGTCGACAAGTAATTCGCAGATAGAAGCTTCAGACGAGCACGGTTCGCTGGTGCGGCCTTTCGAACGCATCCGCGTCGCCTGCCGAGCTAACTGTATCTAGCGTGTATTTCTTACATTGACTTCCCAGTCGTGGGAATCTGCCTGGAACATTTCGAACAAGCAGCCGAAGGCTGAGGTCAAAGGGCCCGATCGAGAAGGGCTGAAAGGACTGCCTGACTCGAGTGTCGGAGTAGCTCTTCCTCATCCTCATAGATTACACGTTTCGGCCTTGACTACCCTTTGCGATTAGACCATGTGGAGAAGTGTCATCAGACCTATGCTGGGTGCCTATACGGCACCCCGCTTTGTCGTAATTCAGGACATGCGCGTAGGCATTCCCCACAAAGTTCTGATTTGTGGCATTATTGCATATGTGCTTTTCAACATCATCAGCAACCAAAGTTACTTGTACACCGAAACGCCACAAGGCACAGTTGCTGCATTTTCAACAATTACAGATGATGTATACAGAGCCAATGCAGAGCAGTTTAATGAACCAAATGCCGTGCCTTGTGCAAATGCGTCAGCCTATGATTTCTACTACAGCAAGGATTTCATCTATGACAACTTCACCTGTGCTTTTTTATCACCAGAGCAATATACTGTGAAGGACATGCAAGGAAATGTCTTCTTTGTGACCCATTTTACAGATATCCGTAGTGTGACAAGACCTAAGAATGGAGACAGCTGTCCAGAACCTGAAGATACAGATCTCAATGGAAATTATGAACTTCGTGCTGGAAATCTAACCCTGGATGACACCTGCGCCTATAGACAGCAGGAAGATTATCTTGTTCCAGCATCAACAGAGATGAGTTTCACATTCCTGAGCTCCTATGATTCTTCCTCGCTCATTGGTAAAAGTGGAGCTGCCCCACGGACCTTTTTACGTCGGAAAGGTAGCACAAACAATCTGGCAGAATTTCCCCCAGGATCTGAAATAGAGGCCACAGTACAGGATTGGCTTGACTGGGCCGGCATCGATCTGGACAGCAGATTCAATGAGCAGCCTATTCCAGATAACAGTGTCAACGATCCAAACTTTCAAGGAGAAGGCTTCAGCTCTGGCGAATTTCCTTATGTGAGAGTTACTGGCCTGAAGATAGTGCTGCTTACGTCTTTCTACAACTACAACTTGCAACCAGGTTCAAGCGGTGTAGGCACAACATCTTCCGAGATTGTCTGCGTGGTGGAGATTGAGCCGCAGCTTACTTGGACTAGTTTGGGTGATGACGTCTCATTCATGTTGAACAGCCCCACAGATCCCCAAATACTCACGAGAGACAATGTATCAATTGAAAACCAAATTTATACCTATGACAGATATAGGTACGGCATACAGTTTCAATTTGTGTTTGGTGGCACAATGGGGTCATTTGACTACAATGCATTTATCAATGCATTAGTGCAAGGTCTGGTGTTGATCGGGGTAGCAGGCACAATCACTAGCTTGATTGCTCAATATATGCTTGGCACAAGGTCCCAGCTGTATAGAAGCAACATGCGTACGGATGTAAACTTTCGTAGAGAATACGCAAGATTTACTGCTCAAGCGTTGGTTGCTGCTTCTGTGTTTGCGAGCATTGACGAAGATGGTACTGGTCGCCTTGACAAAGCTGAAATCTTCAAGCAACTCAAATATGTGTTCGGAGCGTCGGGAAAACGTGCTGCCACCCTATCTGACGACAAGCTCGCTATCCTGGCCGAGTTTTTGCTGAAAGAGAGTGATAAAATGTCACATGGAGCTGCTGATCTGGATGATGACGTGAAAGATACCACCACTTTAGACCGTGGGGTAACCATGGATGAGTGGGTCAACATTTTCACAGACGACATGACCGATGTCACGATGCTTTCCAACATTTTAAAAAATAGGAAATCCAAGCTGCTGATCAACATGAAGAAGGTTCAGAAGCAATCAGAAGAGGATGTTTGATTGCAGCACTTCGATTCCACAATGGGGAGTGCAGGTTGGCGGTAAAATCTGGAACGCATCCATCGGAATTACTTTCACGGTGCTTTGTTTTAATTTTGCATAACCCGTATCAAAAAAATTCACGTCTCGATTGTCTTGGACCACTCTGCACATTTCGTTCGCATGCATTTCGACCTCTGCTGTGTTTGGCTTGTGTTGGACACAGGCGACCTCCATTGGTTTGGTTCGCCATTGACCGTGGATGCACCAGTGCTCATCCATCAACCCTAAACCTCACTTTCCAAAACAACCATGGCCGCGTCGCAGTTGCGAACGTTGTTCGGCATCGCGGCTTCGCAAACCTCGGACAAAGGTGCGAAGAGTGGACGGAACGATGCGTCTTGATCGCAACGCCACATGCACGTGTCTTGGTTCGGCGGTTGGCGACGTGCTGACGATGACGCGCGACGGTCACAGCACCTTCGAAGATCGGTGTGATCACGATACTTTGCAACCTTTTGAAACGGGAAGGAGCTTTGACGTCAGACGAATGCTGGTCGAAAGCAGAAAGCGAGGGTCTCAAGAGCAAGACGCACATGAAACAGATTCTGAAGTACCTCCGGAAGAATGGTCTCGTGCACACGAGACCGGACGAGAGCAAAGGCAAACCTTTTGTTTACGAATTGACCCCGAAGAAGTTGCAAAGGATGGCGAAGTTTGCAGAGAAACAAAGCAGTTGAGGCGAGAGTAAGATTCGCAAGGTGTCCCAAAATAAAAAGAAGAGAAATAAATGCAAACAAGCTCTGGTACCGTGGTGGGGCGAGATCAGCCCACCCATGCTTTCGGAAATGGTGCATGGCAGTACCCAAACGCCGTCAGAACCAAACGGTCTAGTGAAAGCCTCTGTTGATCTGAGCTCGGCTCACACGGCTCAGGGCCACAATAAATGCGGCAGTCCTGAGTGTCGCCTTCTTTTCATGCTTGATTTTCCAGATGTTGGCAAAGGCAGACACCATGGAATCTTCAAGACGCTTCATGACCTCTTCCCTGGACCACGAAATATTCTGCAGATTTTGCACCCATTCCTGCCAGCTTACCACCACACCTCCTCCATTGCAGTAAATATCTGGAAGTATATGCACACCCATCTCATGTAGCAATGTATCCGCCTCTGGAGAGGTTGGACCGTTGGCAGCTTCAGCAACGTACTTGCACTTGAGTTTGTGTGCATTGTCCTCGGTGATTTGGTTCCCCAAGGCTGCTGGTACAAGAACATCACAAGGGTGGTAGAGTACCTGCATCCTGTCGTAAGCACTTCCACCGGAAAATTCACTCAGGAGATTACCTGTGTCAATGTGGGAGGAAAGAGCGGGTATGTCGAGACCTTCCTCGTTACATACACCACTGTGAACATCTGCAATGGCCACCACTTTGCCTCCATGCTCATGAATGCATTTTGCAGCCCATCGACCGACATTTCCAAATCCTTGTATAGCAAACGTCTTTCCTTCGATAGATTTACCTTCGAAGTGCTTGATCATCTCTCGGATCCCAAAGAACACTCCAGTTCCCGTGGCCTCTTCTCGGCCCTTGCAACCGTGCAGCCACACAGGCTTTCCAGTGACAACGCCAGGTTGGAACCCTTCAAACTTGGAGTATTCATCAAAAATCCACGCCATTTCACGGCCGCCGGTGTTCATGTCAGGAGCTGGGATATCTACATATTGGCCAATGACTTCACGAAACCCTTCTACCATCTTCCTGGTCAATCTCTCCAGTTCGCTGACGGTCAATTCCGAGGGATCGACGCAGATGCCTCCTTTTGCGCCGCCGAATGGCAGATCGAAGACTGCGGTTTTCCAGGTCATAAGACTGGCCAGGGACCTCACTTCATCGATGTCCACTTCTTGATGATAACGCAGCCCACCTTTGAAAGGTCCTCGACTGTCGTTGTGTTGCACACGATAGGCTTGGAACGACCTCACGTCCCCGCTGTCCATTCGTAGCGTCATGGTGATGGCCACTTCGCGCATTGGTTGCAGCAGGATCTTCTCCATTTCTCTCGGATACTCCATCTGTTTCAACACGTTCCGGACGAACGTGTTGGTGTTCTCGGCGTGTCCAGCCAATCCACGGCACCATTCCATTGCCTTGGCGATCCCGTTACGGGACGTCCAGCCTCGACATGCGTTCCTCACCGCCATGGCCATCTCTTCCGCACGACTTTCGCTTGCTTCTGCGACCTTTCCTTCACGTTTCGGGGTTGTCGTGCGATCGAATCCTTCTGGACCGAGGTTCGTTCGATTCCTTCCACCTCAAACGGACTGACTCAGCAATCCCACGTGGCACACTCCTCCACACCCACACACGACCTGCCTCTCCCTCCTTGCCTCTCTCCTACTCCCTCGATCTCTCTCCACCTGCTTCTCCGAGGATACCCACCGCCTGTTGTACCCATCTCTCTCCACCTGCTTCTCTAGCAATCTCCACGTGCCTCTCTGGCAATCTTCAAGTGCGTCTCTAGCAATCTCCACGTGCCTCTATGGCAATCTTCAAGTGCGTCTCTAGCAATCTCCATGGGCTTTTCTGTCAAACGGTGTCCATCGATGGACGTTTGCGGCGCGGGGAGAGGAACGGTGCGGCGTAGATTCCAACGGGAGAATTTCTTCTCGCGAAGGAAGATGCAGGAGGTGGTGAAAGGCGATCTTGGAGGCCAGGGTAAGATGGACGGTGCGTGTAGGAAGGAAGGGCGTCAAGCACCGTCCATACGTCGCAAGAATGTTACAAATGACAAGTGGAACGAAGGTTTACACTTGTCGATAGCACCATCCCCAAAGCAACTTCCCCTTGCCCACTCTCGCCCTTCCATCGGTCGTCCATGGATTCCATCCACTCAACCCTGCCCGTGCAAACGGACCTATACGCCCATGCAAATCCTCATGCGATGGAAGGGAAGCACATGCAACGATTCCCAATGCCAGCCAAATGGTGGACTCCGTGTGTGTATTCAAAGCGGAATAGATGTTCCCTTTTCTTCTCGCACGAGTGTGTTTGAGTCGTAGAGAAGGTTTTCAAAGCACGAGGTCTGTCCATCGTGGTGGTAGAATAAATGAGGTGTATTGTGCATGACAATCATGTAAGCATTTGCATCGATGCATTTCACAGGAGATGCAAAAGGGACGAGTGAATAGATCCGTGGACGCTTGCTATCATGTTGGACTCGTGCGATTGCGGCACGATTGCAAGAGCACAACAATTGGAGACGCGATAACGTACGCAAATTGATACGTGGAACCAAACCAGTTCCTTCCCCATTGGTGATGGCGAAATGCACACCTCCACATGCAAGATTCGTGATCACAACTGTTCAAGTCGAACAACAACCAATGCGACGACGGTTCGGAGCACACCGTCGTCGTTCCCATTCGTACGAGACACGCGAGGCATTTCGTCGACGCACCTGCGAGGAGACCACGTCGCACACGCGTGCAGGCGACCTACGACGACCATCGACGTCACGAGGAAGACGAGAGAGGGAAGACGATGCACAGGATCCATGGATGTGGCGCAAAGACGTCGGAGAAACGTCACGTGGCGTCCAGGTGCATGGGAATGGAGCGTTGCGAGGAGCACGACGACGCAACAAGGAGATGGCGAAGCTTGTGGATCGACGGACATGCGAATGAATTTGCGTGTTGAGATTCCCACCCAGAGAAGCAAAGAACATGGCGTGGAAAGATCTCCACACGCAGTAGCAAGTGTGGCAGGGACAGGTCTCGTGTGCCAAGCAGACGTGTGCCACCTGCATGTGAGTACAAGCGAGTTCTTGTAAGTAGAGGATGCTTCGAGCACTCGACCGCAACAGGATCCATTACGTGATCACTGTGACAGGGACACAGTTGAATAGCGGACCTTCCCCGCACTGTGTTGAGTCGTGAGCCGGCACGGGTTTCTTCCACAGTTGATTGGATGATACTAGCGCCAACAAGTAGATACACCTATCTTGAAATCAAGGGCGACTTAGAATTACGAGTAGGGGTCAACAACGAAATGCACCAACGAATCGAAGCACACACCACTCCTTCCCGTCTCCAAACTGCCATTGCTCTTTTCGACAGCTGCAATGCACTGCAAATGTTTTATCGGAGATGCATGGGCACAATCTTCATCCTCGGATATCTTGAATATTCCCAGGGAGATCTGGACCAATCAGAACCAGAGGCATTACTACCACACATGCACATATGGGCATCAACTGGTAGCCTTGAATTATTCCCGCCTCAGGCTTAGTGAGCATACGAATGTGTGTTCCAAGTGACTGTCATGTTGACTCTAAAGGCCTTTGACTGTCTTAATAAGCTACCTCAGGAAGAAACACCATGACTTACATGGACATGATTCAAAAAAGTCCACCCTGCCAAAAGTTAGGGTAATGCCGTACTTAGAAAGGGCTCTGACAAAGAGGGCAGTTGCTCTTATGAGAGGTGTTGAACCATTTGAAAAGGCAAGCAGAGTGAAATTTGTGTTTGCATGTCTGGCATGCAAGCTTAGGCAATGATCGATTCGAGCTGTGCACTATAGAGTAACAAATCGGGCATTCCTCTACACCCTCAAATTGCTTCTCAATGTTCTCCTTCCACATAAGTAAGGCACTGCAAATAGAACCATTTCCACTCTTCAAAAATGCTGTTATTTGTAGCAACCACTTTCGTAGTACAGATTCACTCAAGCCTACATTCTGTGTGCACTCTACCTCCGGTGCCTTCAAGGGAAAACATTCCGGAACCCTGACCTCTAAGTGCATAGCTGTGTCGTCAATCCTGAATACTGCCTGGACAATCCTCGATGATAGTATTGCTTTCACTTGAAAGTTATCACTCCCAGCATTAGCATCTTGCTGGGTCATACAATCCTTGATCTGCTGGAATTCTGATTCTATGAGTGCTGGGCTAATTGCAGTCGATGTGTAATTCTCAATTAGCTGAGCAGCCTGTCTACTGCGCAACCCCAGAAACCAGGTTCTGGTGTGAGATGGTAGGACAGACAAGAAACCAGCAAATAAGACGCGTGACAGGGAGCTGATCCCTGAAGGATCACGGTCACCAACTAAGGACCTTACTCCAGCAAGGAAGGCGTCCGTGTCACCGACCGCCTGCGCGGCCCTCTCTGCATCTGTGTTTTTTGTGTACTCATCATCTTCAGCTATAGAAGATGCCCACATTTGCTCTTCGATGGTGTTCAGGGCGGCAGTACTAGATGCGACTTGTACTGCGTACCCACTCAAAACCTCAAATCTCAAGGAACTTGTCGGACACAAATGCAGTGCTGATAAAAGCAGGCTCCATGCAGCGAAGACTGTGCTAGTGTTGACGTCTGTCTTTGCCAGCAATGACTGCACTATTCGCGGAACAGACGTAGCTCCCATTGGAAAGGCGGCAATCTCAGATACATCCAGGCTTTCCCTCTCACTCCAGCCAAGTTCACAAGATTCAAGACCAGCAGAAATGGAGAATACTTGTTCAAGGATTGACTTTTCAAAGAGGAGCTTAAGTACAGCAAGTCTAACATCAACATGGGCAGCTTGAGTAAATCCAAGAGCTGTGATAGTATTGCCCAACTCCGATTGATCTAGCTGCAGGCTGTCTGTCACAGCTTCCCATGCCTTGAGAATCAGCTCACTGTTAGAATCCACGGACGAAGTAACATGGCGTACAATTACCCCGTATGCTTTCCAAACATGCACTGGAAGAATGGAAGAAGCAGGGTCCATTTCAAGCACATTATCTCTATCAATTGTTTCTTCGACCACCCCCCATAAGAAAAGAATTTTGAATCCCTCAATCAAATGATCTGCAAACGCAATGCCAGGACTATCTGAGCCTTGCTCGAAAATAACATCCCCACCATCGGACATGAGACAGAGCCCAGCTAGAATATGTAGACATGAGAATTCAAAACCATAATCGCTCTCTTTGAACTCCAACAGCATTTGGCGCACAGCCAGGTTCGACAATTGTTCCGCCTTGCAGATTTCCAAGACCTTATTCACAACATCTTCGACACCAGCATACAAGGATCCTATCCCTTTCCCTAGGAGAAATGACAAAAATCTGTAGTCACTCTCTGTCATTTCATTCGATGCATACGTCAAGCAGCAGTGCATAATTTTAGCGACGAGCATGCTGTCTATGGTGTTCTTCTCCTGTATGATATCATCCTCTTGCGGACCTTCAAACTCTGTTCCCTCCTCGTGCATACAGATCAACCTGGCAAGCTCCATTAATGATTGAGCTTCTCTCTCTTCAAAATTCCATTGCCTGGAAGAATCCTGTGAAACTGGAAAGCATGCTAGGACATTTTCAAGCGCTGTCTCCATGAATGTGTCAGTTTGGACTGCAGATTTGGCATAACTGATCATGCGGCAAGAAAATTCTCCAAACTTGCTTGTGTCAAACAACCATGATTGGCGCAAAGAAGTTGCCACAACGACCAGAACCATCTCCAATTGTACGCTTGGGGAAGTTCTGGACTCTAGCTCATCGGTAAAGAAGGTGAAAATGGTCGAGTCTTCTCCCTGCTCACAAAGAACTTGTAGCAGCAAAACTGTGGCCGAAGTTAGAAGTTCTCTCAGCCCACTTACCGCTGTGGTGGCAGCTCTCCACATTGTAGACAAAGATTGGAGAAGAGTTGGTTCCATCTTCAGTGTCTTACAGCTCTTCACGAACACCTTCGCAAGCTCCAAGCCAATATCAGCACTGACTACATTTCCTGATGATGCACAGAGAATCTCTGACAAAGCCCACGACTTTTCTGCACCTTCTGCTAAGGCAGATATATTGCTCCCGTTTGACAATAAAGCTGTAAGCCATATTGCGGTGAACTCACAGAAATACTTGTACTCCTCTGAAAATTCTACAGCAAGGAAGTTCTTCATTATAAACCCATCTGTCCCCACAAATCGAGGCCAAAGACCTTCAACTGGCGAGAGCAATTTGTCTACCATGAGTGGTAATACTACGCTGTTCTTCTCCACATCCACTGCAGATTTCCATGTCTCCAGAAGAAGAATAAACTCGAATGCTAACTTTTGAATGTCTGGCGGTTTTGCCAATGCTTCATTCTTGAGTTCCCTAACAATGAGATCAGCAATTTCAACCAATGAATTTTGGTCTGCATTGCTGTACATTTTGAGAAGTGCATCTCCTGTGCCCCAAATCCTGCGTGCTAGCTTTGTCACTGCATTGCTCTTGGACACCTGTCCACTTCTCAGGCGGCCAAGAAAGTATATCTTCGCAAGCAAGTACTTTGCCTCTGAGTAGTCAACCAAATATGGAGAACATGCTACAGAGTCCACAATTTGAAGAGCAAGGTATGCACTGAGGGTATTATCAGACTGCAGCAATTCGCCAAGTTTAGCGAGCATCAAGGCAGTGGCTTTTTGGTTGAGGATTGGCGGTGCGAAGGAGCCATTCTTGGCTGTATTTGCACCCAACAAGCCTACTAGAAGAGCTAGATCTTCGGGCGTGAGCTTTTCTTCGCTTGAGTCCAGTAGCTTTAGGTATCCAGTGAGTGAGACAGGACCAAGTCCTTTCAGCATATCCTTGTCTTGTGCTATCGGCGTGCCTTCCTGATTTTCTATAATACCCTGCAATAGAGAACCGATGAACCTCTTCTGTTTTGTATTTAAGGGCTTTTGTGCATATTGGACCAAGACAATGTCTACCAAATCTGCCCAAGATCGACTGATTGCATCACTGCATGAGACACTCACAAGTAAATCGATCAAATACTTGCAGCTGAGACAAAACGTATGTTCTGTCTTAAACACTTCCTCACACCATGGAATAAGGTCATCCTGTACTAAGTTGTCCCATTCTTCTGCAGTTTGAAAGCCAAATGCGTTCACACCCCCATACTTCTGAACAAGAACAGACAAATATTGAATGCCAATCTCATTGCCGTTGTTCTTCGCTAGTTCAAGGAAGAACTTCACAGAAGGTTGTACCAGGTAATTGATCACACCGTCCGACATTCCTGTCTCATGCATCACTTCACAAAGAGCCACAAAGGTATCTGAAACTTCCGAAAAATTTGACTTCGATTGTGAGTCTTGAAGCACAGATAAGGCGGTGTTACTGATTTGTTCCCAAAGCCATTTTGTAACCCCCTCCGAGGACCCTGCTGCAACACGAGCAACAATTTTAGACACAAGTTTGATGACTGTGGACTGCGCTCTTGCACTTCCACTAAGCACGTCCGACAGGACACGTTGACAGATGATCACATCCAATATTTTTTTTAACCCGGCATCCGGTTCATCCATAGATGACGCTCCATGGACCCTGAGGAGAAAAGCGATGCAATCGCTCATACTTTGAACTGCTGGCTTAAGAGAGTTTGAGTGTCTACTACCAGCCCAGATGTGTCCAAGAAAGGCTTCGACAAATGCTGATGACATCAGTGTGTCCTCTGGCAAGCTTCGAAGCAGGATGACAAGCCCCGGGTATGAGACATCCTCCAAACCTTCAAAACCAGCATCTAGAAATGAGAACAAGTCTTGCAACAACAAGAGAGCATTGTCGATGTTCACTACTCCGGAATAGGTCCTTAAGAAGCTGATAGCCATATCCCACACAGCCACTCTAATGCTCACAGATTCATCGGAAAAGGCCTCAAAGACTGCGGATGCAGCCCTTTCTTTTCGTTCCTCTATGCAAGCCCTTCTCTCCAAAAACACTGCAGCCATGAGCTGGTAGTAGCTTTTGCGGACCAACGGCGATTCGCTGTCTGACATTTGTTCCCAGGCATCGTCCTTTCCAACCAGCTTGTTAATCAATGATTCCACTTCCTCCCTACGATCTGAGTTCTGGAGAGCAATACTCATAGCATCGTCCAAGATATCTGTCGCTTTTCCTTTGAGCATACCACTGCTAGAAGCATTCCCTTGGTCCGGCTTCCTGGACACATCCTTTGTCAACCAGGCCAAGGTTTGAAGAGCTTGGACTTGCGTTCTTTGGACATCTTCCTTGAGTTTCTCACGATCTGTCACCTCTTCTTCTCCTTTGACCCATTCTTCCGCTTGATCATGGTTCAAACGCGTCTGGACAATCTCCAGGAGGTGCGGGAGGCTGAAGGCGGCCGCAGCTCGTATCTTCTCATGGGATGGAAAGGCTCTGACTAGTGCGTCTTCGGCGGCCTTGGCCACTTCCTTGGCATCGTCACACCTCGCGAACCACATGTGCGGCAGCACGTCTTGGGCATGCGGTGCCATGCCTCGTTTACCCACGGCAAGCGCCACTTCGGCCATGGCTGCGTGGCTGGCGACACGCACTTCTGCTTCCTTGGCACGTTGCAGCCGCACGTACGCTCGAGTCCACGTCGCCATGATGGCCATCAGATGTCCGACGGTGGCTTCTTCGCACCCTTCTGCCCCTTCTCCTGCTGCGTTCCTCGCCAAGGCGGCGATGCGTCGGAGTGCTTTAAATCGCGTCGTCCAGTCTCGTTTCTGCAATTGACGCATCGGCACGCCGAAAGGTCCTTCATCCTCCACTTCGTGTTGTTCCAGACGTCTCGATCCGAAGAACCCACCGAATCCAGCCGTGTTCTGCGGCATCTCCACCCACGTGCGCACGTGCTCAGGCACCGTCCGACGTGCTCGTGTTTCGTGCTGGGCTCCCGAACGCCACCTAGGACGCCTTTTCGTCCGCTTTTTTTTCCCTCGCAGCTGGCGAGGACCTTCGCACGTCTTTTCCTTCCCTTCGCACCGTCCGATCACTGCTCGTTGCGCGCTCCTGCGACGTAGGACGTGCGTTCCATGACTGACGGTGCGATCGACGTCCACACGAACCGTCCAAGAGTTGTGCGACCCTGCTCGTCCAACCATCTTCCCCTCGAGAGTTTCTTCTCTCCGAAGGACGAGGGGAGAAGGAACTCCCGAGGGGGTGGACGGGTATAGGGACCGTTCGTGGACCGTTGGTGGACCGTTGGTGGATCGATGGAACGACGGTCCAGGGACCTGGGCACGGGAAGGGAGGGCCCAAGCCAAGGAAGCAGGGACGTGGAAAGAGACGCAACAAGGGCGAAACAGAAGATGCTCACCTGCAATCCAAATGTTACAAAGGTGAACAAGGGATCCATGGGAATGAAAGGTTGGATTGTGTGTCCAACGTTCCTCATCGAAGGGATACCAATGAGGACCCAAAACCAAGGGGGCTCGAGTCGACAGGAATCCTGCATGGTACTTAAGCAGACAGGACGGTGTTTACACCCACGACCCATCCGTTCTTGGCTAACAATTCGAATGTCTCATGGAAAATAGACAGGTTCTGCAGCGTGGTCCGAGAACCTATGAGGATCAGTTTGGATTTCGCACGTGTCAAAGCCACATTCAATCTACGTAAGTCTGCCAACAACTGACCAGGTGCGCGGACCTCGTTGCTCCTCACAAAACTAACCAACACACATGGTTTATCCCGGCCTTGGCATTTATCAACTGTGAGAACGTCTAGGTTTTCGTCGTTGATGTACTCCGAAAGAGCTTCCGCTTGAGAACGAAAGGGGGACACTACCATCATGTCACCAAAACCAACCCCCCCAAGCGCCAGAGTTCTCACAACAACGTTGACCAGGCTCATTTCGAAAGCATTCACAAGAGATTCACCCTTTCGCATTTCGTAGGATCTAGGAATGACATTATCAGTGTCCAGAAACACGACAGGCATTTGTGGATCCACTGCTGGTGAAAGCCAGGCAGCTTCTCTCTCCCAGTCCTGGGAATGTGATGTACCACTTCCCAGAATCAGTTCAACAGTGTTCAAGACAGCCTGCTGCATCATATTGGGGCAGCATGGAAGCCTAGACTTTGCAACTTCCTGATTGGCACACTCTAGCCTGCCACTGTACACCAAGCTATTGCTCAGCAGCTGTATCTCTTCACACATACGATATTGCTTCTGTAGGGAAAGGACTGCTTGTGGATGTGCCTCGCTAAGCTGCTTAAACAGACTAACATCCATTCCATCTTTTCTTGCTACCGTGCTTGAAACAAGAGGGGGAAGTTGATTATGGTCTCCCACCAAAATGAACCGTTTAGCTGCCAGTATTGGAGGCAAACAGGCGGGCAGAGTTATCTGTGAAGCTTCATCCACAATTGCAACATCAAACAACCCCCGATTCTCAAGGAGAGGACTCCCTGCACCAAGAGATGTGCAACCCACCACTTTTGCTCTACGCAAGTGGCTTGTGATACATGCAGTCGATGAAACAGGATAGTTCTTTTCTCCAATCACCCAATCTTTGATTTTTCTGCTCACTGCATCGGCTCTGCCCAGGCGCAAAATGTCAACCCCTTCCTCTAATAGCTTCTGCAGCAAGTGATCAACAGCAGCATTTGTATAAGCTGCTACAAGGACAGACATTCCCTCTCCTACCAAAGCACGTATACACCTGGCAATCGTAGTTGTTTTACCTGTTCCAGGCATACCCAGGACCAAGAGATAGTCGTTCTTCTGCAGACAAGCAGTCACCACACGCTCCTGATCTGCATTGATGCCCTTCTTTAAATGGCCCCAAGCCGGATTGATTGCTTCGTTTGATTTTCCACTTGTTTGTACTCGTGTATGTTCTTTTTGCCCGCAGTCTGAGACTAGCTTTGATCTAGGAGGTTGTTGGTCCACTAAAAGTCGGCAGAGCCTGCGGGTGTGACCATCTTTCTGCAAAACTAATTTTAGCAATGCACTTTTGAGCCTTTCCATGGTAGAAACAACCTCATCCTTGTCAATTCTCCAGACTGGCTTATCCAGAAGGATGTCAGAAGAAAGCAATTGATTCCCTTGCTTATGTGGAGGCACACGCAGCGGCCGTGTTAACCGAATTGTGACGGAACTGCTGTCAAGAGTTGCGATGTGACCCCGGGCTAAAACCACGTGTTCCTTATCTACACCAACTATCACACGATCGCCTAATGTTATTTCCGAGGCCAAAATGGGATTTTGCTCTCTGTGATCTCCGGGCTCAAAGGTGACATACAGGTCTTTCCCGGCCGATTGGGCAACAAACAATCCACGCTTGTCATGGGATCGCTCTTGCATATTGTACTTCAGCAACGCTCCGGGAGTGGAACTTTTCAATCTCATGGCTGGCATGCACCGACCTAGCTTTTCTCTCTGAAATGCATCCATTGCCCAGACCTCTGAGAGTCTAGATAAACTGACCTGTCTCTCCAGCTCAATGAGACGCTCCCATTTCTTCAAGAATGCTCGATGGGGACTTTCTAATCCACCAGTGGCTTCCTCAAATGCCGATGACATTCCACTGCTCTCAGCAGTGCCATCTTCATGTACGTTATGAAACAGCATGCAATTGTGCAGCTGGGGGCACCTTTGGCACTGGTGTTTGCTTTCAAGAAGGGGTGGTAGTTGGAGCTCATTGTCTGTGCATTGTAGCCAACTGACCAGTTCGTTTCGTGCCTGCAGAATGGAACTGACTTCAATGGGAAGTTTGGGAATGCCGCTTGTTTCTCCAGTCCTTGAATAGAAAAGCAAACCTGTGGAAACATTCTCGTTGTATCGTTCAGACAAGAGTAAAGTGTAAAGGACAACTTGTGCACGGTGTGTCAAGAATGGCTTACCAGTCTTCAACTCTAGTGGCATAAGCTCATCCATAGAAGAATTAGCAATTTGCTTCTGTCCATAATTCTTCACCTTCAACGTGGCATCGATCTGGCCTTTCACCCCAAGCTTAATAGACCAGATATTGTCTTCAATATCAACTATCTCTTCAACTACAAGTCTTTGTCCAAGGTTTGGCCCAATGTCTACCCTGCATCCTGGAAAGTCTTCAGGTTGTGTAGTATTCTGAGGAAGCATGAAAGAGTGGCGCCACTTTCGAAGTGCAGGGATGGTTTCTGCCATCAACATTCTCATCTCAGTCTCTGTTGATTGGATTTCGCAAAGCTTTTCCAACGAGTTTGAAATAATACTGTCAATGAGGCCTGCAATCCCGTCATCACTCACATCTTGTGACATTGTTATGTATGATTGAAACAGTTCGTGAACTAACGTTCCCAAGACAGCCCATTTGTTGGAAGGGCCACCCCCCAGTCTCTCCTCAAGGACTGCTTTGCGTGGACAGTCAAACATTGTGCTGAGTCTAGTGATGCTCAAAATGGTGTCAGGATGTAGAATTAAGATGCCTTCTGAGAAACTCAAAGTGCAGCACTGATGAATGGTCCCATCGAATTGTTCATATGTCCAGGACTCGGAGAAGACGTTCACCAAATCACCACTTTGTACTGGTGTGCTATACCAACCATCCTTTAAATACACAAAGCGGTCATCACCACCAACAGTGGAACTGAGTTTGAGGAGCTTTACTGGTGCACCTTCAAACATGTCAGTCACCTCTTCGACATGGAACCTGTGCTCTGTGTTGCCCTCTTCCTCGAGGTAAAAAAAATCATCGCTGAAATCTTCCAAAGTTTCGATGCTTTTATTTGCTGTACATTGTGTTGCCCCTGATGGCTCAGCTACACCTTGGCTTTCCAGCCTCAAACTCAACTCTACATTTGTCTCACATCCCATGCTTGGAGCGGACCCATCCAGAGGTGCTGCAAGCGCTTCTTGGGCCTCTTTGTTGGCAGGAAAAGACTTGCTGGCCGCTTGATACGCTTTCTGATCCAACGAATTGGCAGGAAGTGCTCCCGGATCCCTATTACACTTGCTGGCTTGCAGGTCTGGCCTGTTGTCCAGCAGCAGCTGACTGGTGCAAACTTGCTTTCGTTTCCGATTAACCACATTCTCGACTCTATCAAGAAGCTGCAGAATTTTCGATTTATCACTCACTTGCATCACTTTGTTCTGCCTTGTCTGAAATGGATTCTTTGCATCGACTGGTGGGTCCTTGTTGGCACGGCATTCGGACAGATTATCACCTAGTGGAGTGCAGCCCAGGGGCTCGCATTTTCTTTGCTTGGAGCTGCCTCTTTCTTTTCCCGAACCATCGCTAACGTATGATAATATGTTTTCGAGATCATCCTCGCAACTCGCATTCCCCTGAATGCGTTTGGGGCAACAGTCACGCTGCGCAACCTCTTGGAGCAGTACCTTCAGTTCTGCATAATCCCTGGATTTTCTCCTAAGCTTCGTTTGCTTTGGTTTTCCATTCTTTCTTTCTTCCCATAAAACTTGTACAGGTTCTTCTTCTTGGCTGAGAAGGAAATCTTGTCCTTCTCTCGCCCCATTTGGTACCTGGCACGTGGACTGTTCCAGTTCCCCCTTGACCTCTCCAGTCTCGTTTCGGCACGTGTTTGATGCATCCTTCTGCCTCTCCTCAGAAGCAGACCACTCCTTCGACTTCCACATGTTCGTATACGAAGTGGGCATCGAAGTTGTGTCGAAAAAATTGGCGATGTCGCGCGTGCACGGCACATCTCTCTTTCCCTGTGTCTCTCCCACGTTGGTCCATAGGTCCGTTCGTCGGTCAGTCGCCCCTTCGCGCAACAGGCCAGTGTTTTTTCGGTCCACTGTTCCATCCTTCGCATACTTATGCATTGTTTTCGACTCGAATGAATCGCTTGCTCACCTTTTTCATCGCACAAGGCGCAGTTCCATGCGTCGCGTCTGCCTCCGTTTCGTTCAATCCGGCGCCAACCGCGCCTTTCGTTGTTAACCAAGCTTAAAAAAACTCACAAAGGATTCACAACCAACCCGGTCTTCCCCTCGTTCGGAATACCACGTCGCGGAAGAGCCAAGAGAGCACGAGTGGAACGGTGCTCGTTGGGACGTATTGCGATGCATCTTATGGAGTAGCCATGACATATTCAACATCGTATATTCGCACAATCATTGGAATGGAATCTCCAACTTGTTGCAAAGAAAGAAATGGGAGGAAGTGAATGCTTGGAGGAACCATGCTAATCACAAGGAAGGTTGCATACATACAATGGGCGATTGGCAACGGCACAAACCGAATGGAGGACTCTTCGCATACCGATTCGAGCAAAGCCGTAGTGTTCATGTAAAAAGTAAGAGTATGGATGGAAGAAAGAAATAGATCTTGAAGAAGGTTGAATCTTGGAATGAAACGAATTGTTAAATTTTGCAATGCCTTCAAAAAAATTGTCCTTGCAAATTGACCGATTGACCGTAGAAAGAATTGCGGGATAGACTAGAATGGCATTCAAGGGAGCAAAGGGTTTTCAGAAAGAAAAACTCCCTATTTTTTGTTTTGATTGAAAGAGGTGTGCGAACATATCTTTTGAAACACTTCTTCTCCGCAAGTCAGTAAATTGCAAGCGCCAAAATAGAATGCATAAACATGACTTGTTTTGGCATAATACCGCGTGATGTAGTCTTTAGCCCCGATAAGCAACGTTTCATCCTTGCCGATTTGTATGGTAAGGAATAAGAATTGGATTTTCGTGACTCTCAGAGAATTTTTTGAGCACCTCGACTACAATCACAAAGCAAATTTCATCAATTGCATCAAAGTGCCCGCATCTTCGGTCGCACTAGCCATGGGAAGGAGGAAGTCTTCGTGGTAGATCCGAGGGAGAGTCCGATACACGGATGATGAAAGTCGGTGTACACTGCTACGCAATGGCGTTGTATCAATAGAAGTGCATAACATCCCACAGTTCACATACCCGGGGTAGCATACGTATCTCTCCCATAACATCAAACGGTGCATACTTTTTTAGATGGATCCCATCAAAGCCACATGATCGAAGGAAGCAAGAGTATTCGATTGGACGCTATTAGGTTATGCAAAGTTCTAATAGACAACATCCCTTTTCCCGCCAAAGTGGATCCATCTTCTTCATTTGCTTAAAATGGTCGATACCTCATTCTTGCAACAACAAGATACACTAATCACTTGCGAAGTAATTGAAAGCAACTTCCGAAACGTAGTCAAATACTACGTCTTTACAAGGTGCTACAACCGATTGTGCCCTTCATCGGCGACCATCGAATGTCGTTTGATTGTGCCCTTCATCGGCGACCATCGAATGTCGTTTGATTGTGCCCTTCATCGGCGACCATCGAATGTCGTCCGATTGTGCCCTTCATCGGCGACCATCGAATGTCGTCCGATTGTGCCCTTCATCGGCGACCATCGAATGTCGTTTGATTGTGCCCTTCATCGGCGACCATCGAATGTCGTCCGATCGTGCCCTTCATCGGATCGAAGGGCGACAACTGTTGCGTTCGAAACCAGGCGGTTTTTAGACCATCCCAGTTACGCCAGGACCGTGGTGTTGGACCTTCGAGTCGTCCCAATCGCAGTCTCCATCTTGCTTCCTCGCAACGTGCTTCTTCGCCTCCATGGCTTCATTCCATCCTTCGTTGGTCCGCATTCGCACGAACCTTGGAACACCTTCCCACCTTGGACCCCTCCTTTCCTTCTGAAATTCTCCTCTTCACAGGAAGATGGGGGAGCATGGTCCATCTCTTCGCCGGATCCTTTCCCCACAATTCTTGAGCTGGTCTCTTCGCACCGTCTGAAATCTTCCTCGGTTCGAAGGTGCGCGTCGGAGCGCGTCGTCCATCGCCGCACGCGCGCACTTTACGCGATGCTGGCGCATCCACATGCGCCTCCAAGGACGGAAACGACCCCGATCATGGACGAAGACGACGTGGTGTGCGAGGTGTGTGGGACGGAAGGCATCGCCGAAGTGCTGGTGTTGTGCGATGGGTGTGGTGGCACAGGTGCAAGGCACATCTTCTGCATGGAACCGCCGAAAGAAGCAGTGCCGGATGGTAAATGGTACTGCCCGTTCTGCAAGAACCAGAGGAGGAAGGAAATGGCCGAGTTGGCGCGTGTGGAACGGAAGAGAAAGATACCTGTAGAAAGCGTGAAGGAAAAGGAACGAAAAGGAAAGATGAGCAGCACCGTGGAAGCCGCACCACGTGCAACGATGGCCAATGCGGACAGGAAAACAGAGGTGGAACACGAAGAAAGGCAAGAAAAACGGATCAAGTCGACGATGGAAGGAATCCGCTCCACGAAAGAGACAGTAGAAGACGAACCAGGGAAGAAGGATTTGGAAAGGAAAACAGAGGGAACCAGTGCAAGCAAACCACAAACTCAAGTGGTGTCCCAGAAGAACGATGAATCGAAAGCACGAGCGGGAACAAAGGTTGCTTTGCTCAAAGCCACTCGACCATCTCCATTGGACACAATCAACTTGCCACTGTCCTCGCCAGTAAAATTGCCACCTCCACCCCCATTGCCTCCAGGTGGCCTCAAGCACCTTGAGAAGGCAAGGGGGTGGGAACCCAGCACACCTGCAGTACCAGCAGAATCGAACAGTCACAAGGGTAGGCCGAGAGAACCTATTCAACAAACAGATGATGAAGCTGGGTTCACGGCCAAAGCAAACGAAGCGGGTCCCTCTGCCAAAGCACAGGTGCACAGTACTGAAGAGGGCAACTTCTTGCACATGTCAACACTGAATACTGAGCTAGTAAAGGGTAAAATCAACAGAAGCTGTGGAAAGATAGTACCAATGGCACTTGAATGGTCACGCCAGCATCCGATGGACGACAACCGCATCCTGTGGAAAGGTCTTGTGGTGCTGGATGGACTGATCTACTGCAATAATCTTGTAGCAAAACCAGCAGATGATGTAGCTACCATCAATCCCCTCGGCTGCCAGCGAGCTGCAGAAATGTTACCCAAGGCCTTATTAGTAGCGCTTGAGCCCCAAGAGAGCATTGTCTACACAGAAACGATGGAAAAGTGGTTGCACAAATGGGCTACGCTTCAGATCTTACCGGACCCAAACAAGGGCTACAACCCAGCATACAAGGAAGCATACAAGAATATGCGGTTGAAGAGACAAGCAGGTGTGTTGGAAATTCCAGATGAAAGGAGAGAAGTTATACTGTGGCCAGGCACCAATGCAAGGAAAGAACAGATATTTTGGGTACTAGTGCGACCTTCCACCACTTGGACGAAAGCTCAAAATAACAATTGGCACCAGAAAAAATCCTCCAGCAAAGCTGTACCTACTTCCCAACACAAAAGTATACTGGCCAAAAGGAGCTCTGGTTTGCAAACAGTCGAGGGTGTCCGCATTTGTCTGCTTGGCTTTCCCCACGAAGAGAAGGAGTGGCATGAGCGAATTCTACAGTCTTGCAAAGCCAGGGTTGTGTCTCAACCTGAGGTTAACAAGGTTGACATTGTTTGTGTGGCTGAGAATGCAGCAAAAAACTTAGAAACACTGCCTTGTTTTTCAGCGAGGCTCTTCTTAGATTGGAAGATGCGATTTATTTCTGGAGTTAGTGACTTGTCACGTTGGTGCAGATACAAAGATTCAGCTGCCTTTGACGTATCGAAAAATGAAATTTTTGCCAGGGGCATCATCATTGTGTTTGACGTACTGGTGGATCTGGAAAGTGTAGGCAAGTTGGCATTTATTGTCATGAAGTTAAAGGCACTCTCAGCTTTAGAAGAGAGAGTGAAAGGTGACCAAGATGTTGGCTCCAGGTGGGTAGTGAAAATTCCTAACAAGGCCTTTTTGGAAGTAAGTGAGCTAGCCTACAGGCACCAGGGAGGGACCAGCTCTGCAGAGCAAGGAATAGCCCTCCAAGTCCTGCTTGAGGAGTGCGAGCGCCAAGCTCATATTGCTCCCATCGCAAACAACGAAACATCTCAGTCAAAAGATACGAATATTCCACAAATTATCCGCACATCTATTAAGATAGCATGTCTCTCGCAGTTCAACAGTCGTTTGGTAATGTTAATGACCTATGATGAGCAAACGCTAGCCGCAGGCTCGCGCCATAGAAGTATTCTGTGCGGTGACTACGGCTATGCTCTGGTTGTGTTGAAGGACTGCACTGCCCACTTTGAGAATAAGTTGAAGCTGGTGACTTCCAAACAAAAACGTAGCAAGATAAGGTTTGCTGAGGGTTTTTGAATGTGTAAGAGTGGTGAAAGTATGGAAAGCAATCTCCCACAGCTGCCACGCTTCGTGTTAAGAGAATCCGTGGAGTAACTCACCGTTTCTCTCCATCGACGTCATGATTTACGCCAGGCCTGAGCTCGAAGCAAGTTCGGCATCTATACTATCTTGACCTCATAACACTTCTATTTACCATGTACGCAGGCTCCATTCGGTACCACCAAGCCCATATTCCTCTTGCAAAGCGTACAAATGGAATACATGAACAACTCTTACTTCAAGTTGTCAGACATCAGGCTTGAAGCTTCATACGCGAAATGGACAAGCAACTCTTGCAAGATGTTACCATTATAACAATCATCATTTCTCCTTCTTCATGTATGCCCCCTTCTTGTGTCCAAAATTTTTCATCTTTCTTGGGTCATCTCGTCCAAATTGTAATCACTCCTTTGTCATGATCGTGCAACCTTGTACTCCTAGCTCTAGTGAAAGGTATAGTTACTAGCACGAGGCATGTTTTGGGACCATATAGAAGTTACGATACCTCAATACCCTTCCTCTTTCCAACAAGAGTTTGTAACACATACGAGTGCTCTACGTGCACGTTTGCAATACAAAAGGAACAAAGAACTCGTTCTTCTTACTCTTCATATGCAGTAGAAAAATATTAGCACGTACGTTCTCTTTTTTTTTCTGACAATCAATGAAAGAGGATGGGGCATTTTGCGTGAAGAAGTATGCCGCCCTAAATCCAACCAGATTTCCTATCGATGATGCAATGTCTTGACCGCCTTGAGAAGGATTGGGGATGGCAAGCATGTCGGCATTTCCGAAGCATCGACACATGCGGTAAAGTTCTCTCGTTTGGATTGCACAATGACGTTCAAGCTTGTTCTCCGGCCTCGCATCACATTTTCTTTCGTAACTCTTTGCGAGGCTTGACGAATATTTCGGCAAATTGCCTTGGAAAGTTATCTAGATTGGTTTCGCAAACCAAGTGCTTACCAAACACCGCCGCTCTTGTGTATTCTTTCTTCTTCAATCACGTTCCACACGCATTTGGCATTCGAAGTAGGATGAGAAGTAAAGGATTCATTGGTCTTCTCTTGTTCAATCGGTTTTGCGTCCTCATTAGCATACTAATGAAGCGGCAATGTTTTGAAGGTTGGATATCTACTAGTGGAAGCTCTCTCCGCAAGATACAAAGCTTGCTAGTCTTGCAATAAATTTACTCATGCCTTAATCACGACAATGTCTCTCGCAATTGATTGAGGAATATGTACTCCTCTAGTATGTTGACATCCCAGGAAATTCATCTTTGGTGACCATTTATGCAACTGTGAATAAACACAAAGTTTTATTGCATAAAGTTGTAGAAGTCTCCTCTTCTTCACAAATGCCAATCACTGCACACATTGCTAGAAGACCCGTTTAACCCTTCCTTCGTAGGGGGATTACAAAGTGGACATTCTTGTGCTTACTCTTGAAGGCGGCATTGTAGCTACGATTTGTCAACCTCCATGAAATCAGATAGGAAAATTGTTGACGGCCGAGGCGCCTCTCTTGCAAAGGCTTTGTTATTTCAATGGTTGCCTTATTGCAAAACTTTTTCATACAATAATGATATGTGCGGTGGATAGAACATCAATTTACCCTACGTTGGTTGTTTGAAGCGTTCTCATACCAAACGCATGTTTTTCGAAGACTTCCCGCAAGACACATGGGAATTGGAGCTCATCACTTAAGCCCATGCAATACAACGGATAAAAAACAAACTAAGGATTACGGTTTTCGCGTTGAAGAGCACTAAGCGCAAAGAATACTTTGCTTGATGGCACTTTAATAAACCTTTTTGTGTAAACTTCCCTCAAGCAAAAGTTTCTCATGAAGTTTTTTGTACTACGTTAGAAAGAAACGCAAGCATTCTTTGACGAATACTTTTGGTACGAACGACTAACATCGTGTAGCATGTACGGGTTGGTGTCCATTGCTTAGTTGTTTCGTAGCTCATGCCCTACTTCACGCAAATAATAGAAGAAGCACGGACTCTTGTAGAAGACGACGCTTTGGTCTTCGAGTCAAATGGAACCAAAGGAGACCAACCATGCTCCAAACATAGTTCAACTTCCTAATTCAATTATCGTTGCACTTGATAACAACTTCTCGAAGATATTGCCATATGTGGTCACTTTCAGAGTAAATGCAATGGAGGTTTTAATTTTGTTTTACAATTTTATATTGTTCTACGAATGGTTTTCGACCTAGTGGTTGTCGAAGAACAATTGGACACGAAATTGAAGGTGACCCATTTATATTTTACAAATTGGTGAGACACACACAAAAACATTGCATTCATACAAAGCGCATCGTGGCAAGAAATTATTGGAGCGAATGAGCTACATATCATTCTAGGTAATGTAGCCATTGGCAATGCAAATGTATACACGTGGAGTTTTCTCCGAGAGTAGTGTCTCTCTCAACGTTCACTTCGCTCCACCGAAGGTTTGACTTTAGTTTTTCAAACATGTTTTCTTTACGATCCACATATGCTTGGAACTTTCTCTCAATAACGAGTAGAAACTATGTGCTGTTGTGGTTGAAGTGCATTCAAATCACTACAAAAAACAATTGGTACAACACATAAAACCTGTACCTCTAGAAGCCGGTTGCGTTATTCTTTGTTGGTGGCAAGTGGATCCTTTGCGGTTCTGACATGGATCTTTCCAAATCTTGTGGGATAAACAGAATTTTGGATAAGTCAGGGTTGCATTTAATATGGAAATGGTGCTCTGCTGTGTGGCACAATGGATACAGAAGGAATACAGCATCAGAAGTACAATAATTCAAGGACAGCAAATGTCTTGTAGACTCTTACTGCAGGAGTTTGTTTCGAGTGTAAGCTAAACAATAGGTTCGAGCTTACCATGTTTTGACCTGCAATGCATAGAACACCGGAGAGTGTTCATCCAGTAATAGAAGGTTCCATGGCAGATTGCATTGCTCACTCTCAACGTTGAATAATCTTTCTACCATTCAGTGGTTTGATTCAGGCTAGTGACTGTGTGTGATACCTTGACATGGAGTCTTACTCAAGCAGGCATTGATATCCTCTTGTGTCAACTACTGATTGCGCTTCCTCTTCAAACGCCTTTCTTTGTCTCCTTTAGATTTTGCCATATATTGATTCAGAGCTAGTCTTACCCGATCATCAAGAACAGAGGCACTGTAAGCAACTGCAGCAATTGTTTGTGCATCTGAAAGATGCTGAAACCAGGCTTTTCTTTCGGAATTGCTCCACCACATTGTCTTAAAGCGGACTTTGTCTCCCTGCCCAATTGTTACTGAACTGCGACCAATGGCATCTTCATCCTGAGATGAGCTTTCCATCCACTCCAAATCGTCTTTGAGGAGAGCTGATTTTGCTTCAAGCGCATGATCATCACTGGAAACATTGTCATCTGGACTACCGGGTGAGGCACCATTGTTGCTTTCATGAACCTGTTTGGAAAAAGTGACAGCGTCGTAAAACACGCTTCCAGCATCCTGAAGAACTTCCTTCATCATGTTCAATGAATTCCAGTGGCCAGCGGACTCTATCTTTTCTTCCAGGCGCTTCAGGTGACTGGGGGTTGCAAGTTTTGATTCAGCAACTAAACTGCACAAATCACACAGCCCATTCGCAATACGTCCCATTTTTGTTAAGGAGGAAGTGAGAGGATCACTGTCTGTCCGAGTGGCAGTGCTTGTGTCGACTGCGGCTTTTGCTAGATCTTTCTCTGACAAACTCTTCACAGCAGCTGCAGCTGCACGCTTTGAGTAGGTAGTTCGGTTTTCTCGTGCTCTCACCTCCATTTCTGCCTTTTCTTCTGCTGCACGTTGCTTCAATGCTGCTGAGATTGTAAGATAACGATCCATGATGTTCTTCTTCAGATTAAGCTCCCTTACCCCACGTTCTTCCAATGAATTGACCAGCTTGTCGAGCTGGTCAATATCTTTTATTATTCTCCAACTATTGCCTTCTGGCCCTTCAATATATATACCAGCTTTGAGTCCAAACAAAGAAGGAAAAAAGAAAAACCTTGCAAAATTTCTGTCCCTTCCAAGCGCTGACAGTCGAACAGCACTTGCAGATAGCTTCTTATCCAATGCCTCTTCTTCTTTCTGTCGTACTTTGTCCACTTCAGATCTCGCAGCTTCTGCTTGTCTGTGTGCTGCAGCTTCAGCTCGGTATTGCTCTTTGCGCCTCCGAAGGAAGTCACTCCTCAGTTTCAAAATCTTCTGCTTCTCCTCCTCCACCCTTTTCCGGTGTGCCAAAAGTGCTTTCCTGTCATTTTCATCTCCATGATACTCATGTTCTGCTTCATCGAAAGGAAAGGCTTCCTCGGCCTCTTTTTCGTCTATCTCTTTGGCATTAGAGGGAGCTGAAAGGCTAGTCTCTCCCAAAATTTCACAAGCTTGCGTGGCTAGGCAGTATGATCCTGGATCTTCAACAGCCACACTTAGATGGATTAGCAAATCTCGGACACTTTTCAATATTTCTCCAGTAGCTGGCGAATAGAAATTACCATCTGGATTGCGTTTTCCTCCGATAGCATTCCACGCTTCTATGAACGGACCGGGCACAGTAAACTTTCCACGTTGACCGTATTTCCTGGCCTTTGGATTTTTAGTATGGCCGTTATCCCTGTCATCTTTAGCCCTGGGATAGTCTTCCTTCTCTTCTTCTTCCTCCTCTTCGTCTTCGTAATCATCTGAATCTCTTGCATGCAGTGCATCCAATGCTTCCCTGATCTTTCTTTGAAATTCGTTTGCCTCCCTTCTAGACAATACAATGGAGGCATTTTGAGCGCGGACAGCACCAAGCTTTATAATGGATCCTGCATTTGCTCTTGCTTCAGCTTCGCGTTGGACTCGACGAGCTTGGCGTCGTAATCCACGAAGAGCCTGAGAATGATCTACACGATCATCGAGAAGATTCCTTGTTGGTATTGTTAGCAGAGCGTCGTCGCAAAGTTCACGCAATGCTTTGCAGCGGAGCCTCGGCGACAAGGCTTCAAAGGAGCAAGCCCGTGTAGCTCTGATAAATTCTGTTTCGAAGGGTTCATCAGATTGAGTACCAAACTTTCCAAGCACATGACTGATTCTATCTTCTTGGCTAGCATTGTACTTGCAGGCGAAGTACTTCCGCAAAACCTCTTGCCATGCGGGCGTTGTAGACCACTGCTCTGAGAGGGCTTTCAGCCAGCGCCTGACTCGTCTAATTCCACACTTTATGTGAGACGAGTCCAAAAGGACATATCTCAGCAACGGCAAAAAAATTTGGCGTGATTGTTCATCGCCAAGTCCAGCTTTGTCATTCAGGAGGACAGAAATATCAGGAGGAGACCAGTCATGAACAAGGGATTGTAGCAAGGTCATACACTGAGCTGCTGATGTGATTTCACCAAGTGAAAAATCCTTCTCTGGATCCACGTACTCCAATTCTGGGAGTTTAGCCGAAAGTGGGGGTAGGTCTGTAGCATGCACTTGAGCGTGATGCAGCAGCTCATTCTGCAAGTCCTGATCGTCAATGGGGTATCTTTTTTCCCTTTCTTTCTTAGCCTTACTGATTGCTTTCTGTTTCTCTCTCTCTGCCTTAGTCTCAGCAACCTGCTTCGCATGTGCTTCCTTCAATGCACTCTTCTTTTTTAGCTCGTCAGCTTTCCGCAAAGCACGTTTTGCAATCGCCAGAGATTTCTCTGCATCTTCAAGACAACAACCTGCGTTATTAAGTTTATCCTTTGCACGATTCAGTACGACCTCTGCTTTGCGTCTGCCTTTGCTTGCTTCTCTCTGCCTCTCTAACCAGCATTCATGTACAAATGCTGCGCGTTGTTTTGCGACATCATCTCTGAGCTTATTGACAGCGGTTTTGTGAGCCAACGCCTCCCTTCGATTATTTGGATCCCCTTCAAAAACATGATCAGCCTCGTTGAACGGGAAACGCCGTTCAGCTTCCCTCTCAAATTGATCAGCCAAACTTCCTCTAGGCACCTTTACTGGACTCCTTGTACTGGCTTCGGCTTTTAGAAGACGAAGGGCTTCCTCATGCTCTACCATTGCATTTTGGTAATCTTCCTGTCTTTGAGCAACTTCCTTCTGAGCGTTCTCAAGTAACTCAACAGCCGATTCACGTCCCTGGGCGGCAACTTCTGATATCAAAAACCTACTGGATTTTTTCTCGGATGCCACCGTAGGCCTACCAGCTTTCACCCAAATTTCTTTGAGAGCAAACTGACTCGGACCTACATGCTGGAATGCAGCAGGCTCCGATTTCATGGCAGTGTAGGCACGTGAGTGCGGTCTTTCCATTCCTTCAAAACTCTTCAATCCTCTAGCTTCGATCCTTTTGACTATTTCCTGGGCAGTTAGCCCTTCGCCTCCTGCATCTTCAAGTACTGCGACACAGGCTGACCTGAGGCTACCCTTCTTCAACGACTGCTTAAGGTCTTCAACACTTATAATCCTCTCTTCTAATGACGGCTGCGAGTCCTTCGTAGGCAAATTGCTTTCCATTGACTTACTCGAATCGTTAACTGCTGCTGGAGGGCCTCCATCAATCTTTGGTGTTGCCGATTCCTTCCTCTTCTCTCTCTTCAATGTCCTTTCAGCTGCAGCAGCTTCTGCCTTGGATTTGGCATCTGCTATTGCCATCTTTGCTGTCTCTGTTAGATCCGTAGGGAGGTTGTACTTCTCTCTTATACTGGGCACGGCCAGCCAAACTAGGCCTGTGGGGTCCAGCTCAAGCGATTCCATCAACCAACACCTTATCATCATTCGTGATGCTGGCTGCTTTTTCCGAAAGAGATGCTTCAACTGTACAACCCCCGTGTCAGTGGATGAAAAATTTATCTGCACTTCGTTGTCGTCGAGTTGGGACAGAACTGTGACCGGCATGGAGTGGTCATTGTCTGATTTGAGAAATAGTTTTTCTCCAGGGAAAAATATTGTCTGCTGCTTATCTGCAAATTAATAAGATGTGGAGTCAGCAAAGCCATTTCAAACACTTTTGAGGTACTTTGACTGCTTGTGCTTACCAAATAGTAACGTGACAAGATCTCCTATTTTAAGTGGTGACTGATGTGCAATGCGAAGCAATGGCTCTTCGAGATAAGTTGGAAACTGCACGTTACAATGCGAAAGATTGTCAATGTGTTAGCCAACTCAATTGCCGCAAAGAGCAAGTCATTCCCACAGCCCTGTTTGAAAGATATTTCTTACCTTCTTTGCCAGTGCAGAAGCTTTTTCTTCGCTTTCCAATGCCTGCTCATATGTCAGGCCCTTCTTTCCTGTGTATTTGCAAGCCCAGTGCGGGGTCTGGTAAAGGTTGAGGCGTTCCGTGTACTCGCTATGACGGCCACAATACTACTGTCAGAATCTGACTACTGAACGTCGTATCCGAAACGTTGGTCCAGAAAACGGCTGATTTCACTTACGCATGGTTTCGGAACACTTCTCCTGTGTAAGGAATGCGGTGCAACTCTTCGCCGTCCCTAAGGTCGTCCACCTTTGTAGGTCCAGGAGCAAACAAGGTTCGCTTGAGGAGCGGCATATCCAGCTTCGCGTGTGGTCATTCACATGGATGACGGTCAGCCTTTCGCTCGGTGCCCTAGGGCTTCGTTTCGTTTGGTCTTCTACCGCCTCGGCGTTCGACAGCTGACTTGCACGCTGCAGGGGTGCCTTTCACCTGTATAGGGATTGCCTGTTCGGACGGGTATTGTTTTGACTACGCTACATCCACTCGAGCACACTTGTGTTTCTTCCTGGTGCAGCGTTTCTACCTTTTTCGATCGAATCCGGACCAAAGCACGCACAGCACGAACGAAGCACGTCCTTGTCGCTTCCTTGCTCCTTCCAGCAGTGGATCCACGCGTTTCTTTCCTTCCTGGCACGCACCTGGCACCTAAGACTCTGCTTCGTCTCCACGATCGCTTGCGATCGCGACGCCTGCGATCTGCTTTGCGCTTCGAAGCAAAGCACGTCGCTCCGAAGACGCTCGTTCTGTGCCGGTTCGAACTGCCACCGCGGTTTTTTTCTTCGCTCACACTTCGGGTTTCTCCTTTGGACGAGTGGGACGAACCGGGGTTTCGTCCCTTTTGAAAGGGGGTTTCGATGGGTTGAACCCAGTCGTGGTGGGGAGACGTCCTTGGGACGTCCCGGTTCGAGTTCCAGGGAGACAGGGGGAGGGTCGGGAGGGGATCCTCGACGGGGAAGGCGATCAGTCGTAGACACGTCCGGAGACGCGTCCCGTTAAATTGTACAGGAAAAAACATGGCACCGCAGCATCCATCAAGTTCACCTCTGGATCCAACTGGGTGGCAAAGCTGGTGATGATACACACACCAAGCACCAATTCAGCATACTCCACATCCACACTGACCTCGTATTGACGGCACAACCTCAAGCATTCCTTCAAAACACGATCCACGTCCACCTGACGCACGCCCACACCGCAATGGGTGTCCCACAAATCGGCCATGCCACGCTGGAAAGCTTTCACATCCGTGCAGTGTTGGGATTTTGCCCACGACAGCAGCAGCTCAGACGCACGTGTACTGTTGCCCGACGCAATGTGGAACAAGAAGGAAATGAAACGGTGCCTCATCTCCGGTGTCAGTTCCACAACCAAGCCGAAATCCAACAGGATCAACTGAAGGCCAGCCACATCTCCGGAACCATGACAAGGCACCTCCCTTACCATGATGTTGCCAGGATGCAGGTCTGTGTGTACGAAGTTGTCTTTCAGAAGCATGTGAAGGTACGTGTCGATACCCAGATTGACGATTTGCGTGTTTGCTGCAGATGGTGCTTTCATGTACCCAGCCACCGACCGGCCTTCTTCGAATGTCTCCACAAGAACCGATGGCGAAATCAGATTCCGAATGGGCAATGGTATGACTGTCGTCTCCACATGAGCAAAGTTTTTCCCGCAACGGTATAGATGATTGGCCTCCACAGTTAGGTCGGCTTGTGCTGTCATGACGTGAGAAAACTGAGAGACACTCTCTTTGAGACCAAGCCATCGGAATGCCCGGAAGTTGGTCAAGAAGTTCACCAAGGGTTTGACGACTTGGAAGTCTCTTCTTATTTGCTCAGCAACATTTGGATGCCTTACCTTCACTGCAACTTTTCTGCTGCTGGGCAAACGATGTCTGAATTCCGGATGGATTCGGCTCTCCTTGATTACTGCAATGTGAACTTGTGCAATACTCCCAGAAGCAACAGGTACTTCCTCAAATGAATCAAAAATATCAAACAAATCACAACCAAACTCATCCTCAACCTGCCTTCGCGATCGTTGAAAGGAGTGCTTCGGTGCATCGTCGTGCAGGGAGGAAAGGATTTGACACAAGTCGGTCGGAAAAAGGTCTTCCCGAGTGGCGGCCCATTGTCCCCATTTGATGAGAGCTGCTCCGCTGCTGGTGATTCCTAGCAAAAGAAACTTCCAAACCATTGTCCGTATCCAGCTCTTCTGGTCTACCACAAACAGGGAAGGACAGCAGCAAAGAAAGGGGAAAAAAACTGCAGCAAGATATAGCGCTCGGCACAGGATGCGCAAACTCTCTGTAGTCTCATCTGCTGCAGATAAGTGCCTCATACCCAGAGAATAATCTTCTTCCTTGAGGCCCTTGCATTGCACGTCTTCAGCCCACTCTGCCGAACACATTTCCTTGCTCGATGTGGAAGCCCTTCTGCCCCAGCGTATAGATGCAGAGAACAAGGGGGTCCGCCCCGTTGACAGCCCATCACGACTGTGATCTACAGACAACGTGCTCATTAATGCAAACAAACCTTCAAGTGGAGGTTTGTCCACCAGGTCGATGATAAAAGGTGCCAGTTGTTGAGCAGCCCACCTGTGGTACTTTCTCCAGGCACTTTCTTTGTCTAAACCATCCTTGATGCTACCCCGCGCACATTGACGCAGTAATCTACGTTGCCTTGTCATTGTCACAATGCAAGCTTGCAACGCAGATAATTGAAAGTGAATGTGTGGAAGTACTAGCTTGGTAAGTGAACGCGATCCTACAAACCAAAGGGCAGAAGTTTGAAGCACATTGTCATCCTTCCGTTGCCTATGCAACATCTGCGAAAAAATTGCTCTGGACAACGATACTGCTGCAAAGGCACTGCTCAATTTTGAGACCTGCGGCAATAGCAATTGAGCTACGTGAAGGGCAGCAAACTGTTCGAACACCCTTGCTAACCTCTTGTCCCTCCATGTACGCTTTTGAGTTCTCCTGCTCTTCAAACTGTCCAGATGGTGTTCGATTCGGATTTTGAAGAGGCTCAGATTCACAGTGGGGTTGCCGTTGTTGATGCCTACGCTGAAATTCAACGGGAGTTGCAGCGACAAATTACGATCTTTCCATGCCCAGCTGGACAGCAGTGCCGGCGTTGGTTCTTCTAGGCCACATCGTTTGCTCGTCTTCCTCACTGGTTTGGCTTTCCATTCGCAGGCCGGAATATCGAAGCCTCGATGCTGAACCGACCGCAGATGTTCCCATGATCGATTCTTTCGGCCTAGTATCGCTGCTGCACGTGATCGCAATCGTTGGTCCCACGTGTCCTTCCCTTGTTCATTCCAGGAGCCACCTCCCGTCTCCGACTTCTCTTCTTCTCTTTTTGTGCGCACATGACCAGGAATCATTCGTACTTCTTCTGGGTGCGCAGATGGACACTCCTGGTCGCCGTCTGTGGCGATCTTGTGGCGTCACAAGGTCGCTTTCGGCGTCGACATGTTTCCCATTGTCTTCGAAACCGTGCCTGCACGTGATCCCATCCTTCCAGAGACCGTGGTTCCTACCTGTCCTTGGGTTCCCGACACGGTCCTTCCGGTTCAACTGCACGGTCCCCGGTTCTGTTCTTGTGATTTGAAGCGGATGGAACCCCTCGCGACCCAAGCTCGAACCGGTGGGGTCTGTGGAGGAGAGATTCGACCATCGGCTGCAAAACGCGATCGGTTGATCCGAGATCGGGATCGTTGGTGACGCACGAAAGCACGTGCATTGCAAGGACAATGCCGACGTCCATGGTGCCGAAAGGAGCTGGAGGGTCTGGTGCAGCCGCCCTCCGACGCAGAACAGGTGCGTGGGAAAACGAGAGGTCGGAAACGTGCACGTGGAGGAAGAGGGAGCGAACCTCGATTCCGTCGGTAGCAAACATCATCGTCTGCCGATTCCAACAAATCGCTACAAGAACTGCAAGAGCAAGCGTATGCGAGTCTCGAAGGTTTCAGTGCATCGACAAACCTTGTCCTCGAGGATCCGGCGCTGTAGGACGCCTTCGGTGACTCGGAAATGGATGGCTTGCCAAGGAACCCTATTCCGTGCAACCGGAGTCGCCTTGAAGAGCATAGGTCCCCTAGCCGCGTTAAATCCTGCTGAGCGCTTTGGTGATCCGGACTGAGCAAAGGGAACGTCGCTTCTAGTCTCGACGCGTGGCTGACCCAAATGCAACGAATGCGTTCGTGCACGAAACACTCGCAGCTGCTCGGGCCCAGGCCAGCGCGAGCCAAGGAAGTGGGAGCATGATCAAGTTTTACACCGACGAAAGTTCGGGTCTGCAAATTTCTCCTGTTGCAGTGTTGGTGATGAGCCTGGGATTCATTGGTTTCGTCACTATTCTGCACATCGTGGGGAAACTTGTTGGCTGAGCTGTGCTTCACAGACTTGAATGCCTTGAAGCACCTCGCTCAAAGTGGATTTCGGAGCGACTATTTTTGCATGGAAGATGAAAAGCTTCACAAGAAAAATGAATAAATTTGTGCACTTGCTCCATTCTGATATTTACAAGGCAGTGCTGCCATCCAGGAGTTCCTCTAGCAATGCACGGCATGAAGCGATCCTGTTTTTCTTCTGTGCTCGGTACTTAATAATTGACCTCAATGTTGGGGAAAGTACAGCACTGCTGGCAAGCAAGCGTTCGTCCTCCTCATAGTCTGTGGGCGTTTGGTCTAGCATGTTTGTACGATGTGTGTGCAGCTTTTGTGCAGTGCTGTGCCATTCCAAAGGCGTGTTGCAACCTCCATTAGCGAAGAGGGATGCCATTATCCCCTCCTTATAGCAGTGCTGCAGGGAAGGACGACCCCTTGCAACCCCCTTATCGTATTTGATGTCTGCTTCACGTGCCATTTCTTTAGGAAGCAGAGCGAGGTTACCAAAGTGCATTGTGTCATAAGGATTGTCTTCGGATGAAAATCCATAATGCTTCAGCAGCTTCCAATTTGTCAGGCGTTCGCCATAGGAGATAGTCAATTCCTCGCCCTCGGCAATTTCTCGATCGGAAAGGAACTGGAAGGAGCCAGTGATGTTGCTGTTGCCAAGACCAATAGTTGAAAGTTGAAACAGACAATTGGGTCGGAAATCATGATTGCTCAAATCACAGAAGGGCACTGTTAAGGCCAGAGGTCCACTTGTCGTATCCACCGCAAACGACCTGCTCATGACGAGAGCGATCATGTACGTGAAATGATCCGAATCTCCCAGTTCTTCATCGAACTGTCCAGCAATATTCCACGCATATGCACGCTGGACCCATTCGTGCATGGCCAGCACCTCCCCAATTTCCTCCTCAAACTGAATTTCGAAAATTTCATCCTTCGTCGCCAGAAGCAGACTGGCCAATGTATCTCGTTTGGGCAAGGAAGCCTCATAGTACGGTTGCAGCGGAATGTGATCCGACTTCATCATCCACGATACCCACAATGCAAGTGCAACGCTTGGTGGTGTCCCTCGTTGCAAGGCTGCTGCCATCTTCCATGGGAATCGCGTTCGATTCGCCGTCTGCCACTCATGTTGCAAGGCCATCGCATGTCGATTGACACCTCGTTCAAATCTAGAGACAGCGAGCACATCGTGAAGGGGTATGGACAGGAGAGCCTCGCCTTTGCGCAGGTCTCGTTTGGCGAACGTCCCCCTACCTCGTTCCGAACGTTGCACAAGTAAGGGGTGGTGCGGTTGATGGCGGTCCAGGATCCTCTGCAATTCCTCACACGTGGATTTTCCGTTCCTTCCGCGTGCTGGTGCAGGTGCAGGGACATTCATGGCATGGAGTACGACGGATGGATCGAACGTAGGTTTCGTATGCAACGGAATCGACGTTGCCACGCTTTCGTGTAGTCTGTCCTCTCGGACGCACCAGAGCCACACGATGGGACGAGCCATCGTACGGATCGTCGGCTCCACTCCGCTCTCATCCTCTGCGAGAGACGGGTCGAATCGGCCAATGGAACCGATCGTGAACGGGAAGAGCGGATCGAGTCGTACATCTGCCGCAGGAGCATCCTCGACGCTACGGGTACGCATCGGCCCGATCGACCCTGGTTTCGGTTGGGTGTATCGGAAAGCGAACCCTTTGCCGCAGAGCCCCTTCGTCCCTGGAGGGTCTCGCACCACGGGGGTGGGAGGGACTTTGGGTTCGATCCTAGCCACGACTCAAGACCCTTCGAGGATCGTCCACCCTGGTCCCAACCGTTGGTCCCTCTCGTCCCGGGTGCGTCCTCTTCGGTCCTCGTCCACCCGAACGTAGACACGTGAGCCCAGAAAAGACAACCACACCGGTCGGTTGGTGGTGGGTGCAGGGGGAACGGCCACTCCGTCTCCTGCCGCCTCTCTCCTTCGATGTACGGTCCTTTCGCCCACCCGACCCCCACTCCACTGCCCCACACGGGTCGGGATCCACATGCTCGCACTCCACGTGATGCCCTGGACCAATCAACGCACGCCATTTCGTACCCTCCCGTCTCACATCTTCCTCCTCGGGATTAATATCGCCCTCATATCCAGGAGAGTTTCAGACGGGATCGTTAGCCGACGGTGAGGGCTGGCCCGTGGGGGAACCATCTACACGTTGGTGTCCAAACGTGGTTCTCGTGTGCATCTGCAAAACACACGCGTGTCTATCCGCGTCGCATTCGATCCACCAAGCAGATCGACGATCCGCAACCGCCGTGAGAGATGGCCTCCCTCACCGCCAACGTGCTCAAAGGCAACCAGGTGCGCGCGTCGAAACGGATGGGACCAGGACGGAGGAAGACACGACCGAGGAGGCCAGAACCCTCGTGCAAGGCGTTGCGAGCGTGACACGCAGCACGGAGCGATCGAATCCAGACCACGCGTCCGTAGACGATGGCGGAATCGATGCGTAAAACGAAGCAGATCGACCGTGACGTGGCGAAACAAAGAGGCTGACGGAAAATCGCGAACCCTTGGAACGCCGAACCACCAACCAACCGAAACAGCTCTCGTCCAAAAAGTCCGGATTCCATGCACAGAGTGTGCGTGCCAATGCTTCTCGTGGATTCCGCCTTGTGCGTGTCGCAGGGATGAAGGTGCATGCACAGACGCAGAGGGCAGAATACATCTGGATGGACGGATACGAATCCTCCGGCCAAAAGGTGATTGGAAATTCCGTACCGAACCGGGACAAAGACGTCCCGCGCTGGCGCACCGTCGCGACGCCGATGCTGACTGCAACATGCCGTGCGATCCCAGGGATTGATGTTCAACGAGATGCGTTCCAAGACCAAATGCATCCCCAAACCTATTCCGGTTGGTGGCGAGTTCCCGGACTGGTCGTTCGACGGTTCGTCCACAGGCCAGGCAGAAGGCAACTTCTCGGACTGCATCCTGCGACCTGTTTTCTCGTGCCCGGATCCTATTCGTGGTGGAGATGATGTCCTCGTACTGTGTGAAGTCCTCGATGCGCATGGCAAGCCCCATCCGTCAAACACACGTTTCCCCTTGACGGAGCAACTTACCCCCGAGGTCCTGGCAGAAGAGCCTCTGTATGGGTTTGAGCAGGAATACACCATGCTTGGATCGGACGGGCGTCCGTATGGATGGCCCGAAGGTGGCTACCCCGCGCCTCAGGGTCCGTTCTACTGCGGAGTGGGACCGGAATCGGCCTATGGACGCGCCCTCGCTGAGGCTCACATGGATGCTTGCATCAAGTGTGGCCTAACAATCTCAGGCATCAATGCAGAGGTGATGCCTGGGCAATGGGAATTCCAGATTGGACCTGCTGGACCCTTGGAGATGCCAGATCATGTGATGGTTGCGCGCTGGCTGCTGCATCGTATTGGTGAAGACATGGGAATCATCTGCACATTCCATCCCAAGCCCATGGGCGGTGATTGGAATGGAGCTGGTGCTCACACCAACTTCTCTACCAAGTCCATGCGAGTGGATGGCGGAATGGCAGCAATTGAGGCAGCCATTGAGAAGCTGAGCAAGACTCACATGGAGCACATTACTCAGTATGGTACTGGGAATGAAGCCCGTTTGACTGGACTACACGAGACGTGCGACATGAACACGTTCAAGTTTGGTGTAGCAGATCGTGGCTCATCAATCCGCATCCCCTTGCCAGTTCAGCTGGCCGGGAAGGGCTACCTGGAAGATCGCCGCCCTGCAGCGAACGTTGACCCCTACGTGGTGTCGCGCCTCTTGTTGAAGTCGACCTTCAGCTAAACGTTAGGAATTCCAAATTCAATTTGATTGGTTATTCGGAAACCACCATTTCAGATTTTATTAACAAAAATCTCAAAGCTTGCATGCTTTGGTTCCCAAGATAGCTCATGTCGTGTCTTGTCATTGTTTAACTTCTTCCCTTGTGGTGGGCCGTCGCCTAGGAACTCGCATCCACCCTCATACTTTCCCGAATCAACGACATACTTCATCATGGCAGCCAGTGTAACTGGATGGTTGTCACAGCCCAAGTAATTCTTCGACCTTGTACCTGCAAGGAGCGCTTCAACTGTGAGTGCGGCTGCATCTTCATAGTGGATGAGGTTGATCACATTTTCCCCACATCGAGAAACGCTACCGGCCTTGAGGAAGAACATGTGCGCCCCGCGATCGGCAGTGTACAGCCCTGCTAGCCTCACCACATTCCCCCCAACTTCATGAACAATTTCCTCTGCTAGAAGAAGCTTGTCAGATCTCTCTGAATTCCCAAGCAATTGAAGCTGTGAGTCCTCATCGCAAGTCCCTAGATTATTCTCTTGGTAGACTCCTGCACTGGAAGTAAACACCAGCCCACCTTTGTGATTCCAATGCTGAACTGCTTCGGCCACTTCCTTCGGATAGTCATCGCTACCAGAGGGAGGCGCACAAAATATGACGTAGGGAAACGCGGTTCCATCACCTTGAAACTTCGTCCTTGGTTCGAGTCCCATTGCACGCAGTCGTCCATGGGATCTTTCGGTGTTGGTTTGCCCTACCACACGGGCTTTCGGGAAGCGTTGAAGCCACAACTCCGCCACCATACTGCCAAGTACTCCTGGTCCAACAATGAGTAAATCGTGCATGTGTCCATCTTCCACCGGTTCTCTAGTTTTTTGCTGCTCTTGCTGTTTCATCTCTGTCCCGATAGGTTTCGGATCTGTCGACTCGCTAAACCGATACAGAACGCTTCCGTCGGCCAAGACTTGAGAACGCGCCTCTGCACGCGCCAAGACGTTCTTGGGACGCCCAGATCGTGCAATCGGATTCTTCGCGAGCTTCTTCAGTCGGAACGGATGTACGCAGGCGGTGTTGGTTGCCTTGGCCATTGCTGAACGCATCCAAAGCGCTTCGACCACGTGCGCTCGAGTCGAGATCCCACTTGACCACGTCGGATCGGCCACCTTATCTTTCTTCGCATCCCAACAAACCTTTCCTTTCGAAAGGAAAAACAAGTCCCTTTTGACCCGATGGAGATACGGAGGATCGTACCTCACGATGCCTGGGGTCCTGCCAACCGAGACGTCCTTCGATTTCCACCAATCAGAGCTCGTGGTTTGGGTCCGCGATGGAACGAAGCTACGAGATCGACGGATCGTGGTGTTCCTCCGTACGAGAAAAGGAAGATGGGAAGGACGACGTCCGAAAGGCCAAAGACGAAGAGCTCGGCGGTACAATGCGTAGATGGGATGCGATTGGGCTTCCACGCGTTTTACGCAACCTGCGTAGGAACGTTGCCGTTGGGAACGGTTCATTTCAGGGAGTTATGTGCCCACTTTCATCCGCAACGAAATGCATACATGGACGCCAACACTCTCTTCCTTGCATCGTGACCCGGATTCGACCATGGAAAGTCATCGGGTAGAGCTTCATGCGGAAAAAGTTTCCAAAAAGTACGGTTCCGAAAGAAACCAAGGGGCGATGCTTTGCTTGTCACCCCCGTAACTCCAACTTGATTATTTCACGTGGACGTACTTTGAAACAAAAGGCAAGACGCGGATCCTCCAAGTTGCAGACGAGCATCCATGCATACATTCCTGTACACCAAAGGTGTGTAATTGCGAAACAAGATTTCGATGAGTTTGTTTGGTATTAATAGAGGAATCATCTTCTTAATCACACGTTGAGCTCTTGACGGATATTCAACTCGGATGATCGCCGATGCACAGCCTCGACAAATCCCAATTTCTCTCAAACACCCCACATACAAACGAATCGTCCATAACAAACATTTTATTTCCACTATTAGAGGACATATGCTTTGTCCGAATGAGATGTGGTATCCCATCCATTTCTTAAAGCTACAGCCATCTTACCTTGTGGTATCATCCTCACGAAGAACAACAAGGTTCGTCACGCATTGCAAAACATCGCATAGTAGGTCCCTCGAGAGCGCTTTGTGCACCATAGGTGGCAGAATCGTAGAGGTTCAACGTACCTAGCGTATATGCTTGTTCCTTCGGAGGATTGCATTGGTCGAATATTCCAACGAGGTCACGGCAGTCGAGTTACTATTTTCTCCCACGACTTTCACATCACGTTCATAGATGATTACTTGCTTCATTCGTAGCCCCTTGTTTGCGATGGAAGTGGCAATTGTTGGAGGGACAAGCGCCACCCGCGATGGTCCCGAAAGCATCATTCCTTCATCTTCACTGTCAATGTGAATTCTACCGCCAAAGTTCGATGCCACTTTGGAAGGAACGAGGGTGGACGTGGTCGCGATGAATCCATGGCTTCTTCCTCCACTTCAATCGTGTCGTGTGTTGCGGGCGATGGAACGCCTCGTACCCACATCCGTTCTCGATGCCACAACCGTCCAGATGGTCACCGTTACGAAAGATCTAAAGAAAAGGATGGAAGATCGGCTGCGCAGAAAGTTGCGCCACCACATCCACGACGAAGGGTATCCTGCAGCAATCCCTTTCGCATCGAAGTCCTGCACTCCAATCGAGTGAAACGGGCGTGCCTGCGTGACCACAATGAGCACAAGAAGCAGTGGACGTCGTCGACGAATGGGACGGGATGAAAGAGACGCTGGGAAATGAGTGTGGTCGGCGAAACTGCATCAGGCAAGTCGACGTAGACCCGAACGCATTTCAAGGGAACGAACGAAGAACTTTCGTACAATCCCTAGAGGAACTTTCTACGAGACGGCGACGTCGCGAAGCTTTTGTTCGGATGCAAGCTGGAGAAGACGACCGACCACCGAGAAAACCCTTCGTGACTCGGTCGGCTCGAACGAATCGCGCTGGCAACAGTCGTATGAGCAAAGGTGCGTGGCGCAACTAGGCCTGCAGCCGAACATCTGGCCGATGAATGACACAAACTACCTAGCGGATTTCGCTGAATTCACCATGTGGAACAATTCGACTTCTATTCTTACATGAGGCCTGGAATACCCCAAGATTGGCATGGCAGAGGATGCGAATAGAGATACCAAGGTATCAATGACTGACCCCAGAGGCTCTCTCATCGCTCAGACTGCAGGTGAAGCGTCAGTATGTGATGCGATGTAGTTTCACGGGGCTTCCATAATCCACCACAAATCTGCGCATCTTTGTTGGAAAGATGGTGAGCATTTCTCTTTCAACACTTGAAATGATGGGAATTGACATGTCAATGGCTCATAGACTGGCGATAGATGTGGCTTTTCCATGAGCAATGATGCCGCACCATTGCTATGGTGGATAAGCAGTTGCTATCGACAGCATAGCTGAATCGATACCAGCGGCTGTGGACAACCAGCAACTTCGTTTCCACAACGAGTAAAGCATCACCTTCTCGGCCTGCGGGGCTTATTTGTGATTGTTGCGAATCGGCTGAGTCAGATGGTAGAGGACTAGCTTTTTGCAGCTGAATTGAGGTAAATATTGTACACATTCATGGTAAACTAGACCTGCCACCCATCAACATTGCTGTACAGAGCGCTGCTGACTGCAATTTTCTGGAACATGATTTTTCTTCCTCGTGGTTTTCCGTCGTCTGTGTGCGGGGTGGGATCCTTTCGCCCACTGTACCTGCTTATGCTGCACTTATGCATGCAATTCAAGCTCATGCACATCCCGTGGCATCTTTCATCCGACCCATTGGATGGATTCAAATTTCGAGGGTCCCCAACCCCGAGGGAGTCCATCCGTGCCACCGATCCCGTCTTTTCCCGCAGAGGACACCTCCGTTTGTCTCTCTTCGACCTTCTGCTGGTCTTGGTCCTCCTCGTCGGTGAATGGAGATTCTTCCTCTTCTCGTTGTTGGGGTGAGGCTGGATCGATCCATCCGATCCCCTACTCGCGCGTCTCAATTCCCCCTCTCATCCGCACCGATCCGTCCCCTTCCCGAAGGACGTTCTTTCCCATCAACTGCCCTGTCTTCCCTTTCTCCGTCCTTCCTTGGGAGGGGAATTTCAGACGTCTTTTCCATCGGGTGTTCCAGGCCATCCCTTGCAAGTGGAATCACTCGAGCACCACAAACGCCAATTCACGTGCTCACCAGACCGCGTGTACGACGCACGTTCGAACGGCACCAGCCTTTCGCAGCAACAGTGCAGGATCGAATCGTGACGCACCTGCAGCTGCGAAGCAGGAACAGGCGAATTGGGAACCGGAGGAAGTAGACCAGGGAACCGTAGGGGACACGAAACGGAGACACGTACACGGACAGTGGGAGAGGAAACCAGGATACAACAGGATACATGATCGAAGCATGCTAGGAGGTCTGAAACAAGGAAAGGCGTTGTTGACGCTGCGACATACGACTAGGAAGGAAACGTGCGTAGGAGAAGGGAAGTTCCGGTCCCATGGAACGGTCCTGGAAAACGACCGCTTGGGAACAAGCTTTCACCGACTCGGAGATTGAATCCGAAACGGAGTACGATGGACCACATGATTCGTCACGTGCCGATTCGAGCCTTGATGATGCCCTCTCGTCGCTCTCTTTGTGCGGCGAAGGCGGAAGGCGAGGCTACGACTCTGTACAACCCGAAGACGACCCTGTTTTCTGCTTCGAAGAGGCCTTTCTGCAAGAAGGTGCTTCTCAAGTTGAGGAGGCCGATTGGCAGTGCTCTATCTGCCTGGAGGAAATACCTCTTGCAAATGTTGCCATCATCAAAGGCTGCGAACATCACTACTGTATTGGATGTATAGTAAACTGGTGCTTGCTGTGTGAAAACAAGGGGGTAAAAGCAACCTGTCCAAAGTGCAAGGGAACCTTTACGTTTCTGAAAACGCACAGATTGTTGAATGGAGCTTTGAGTGATCAACTAGTGGAGGAGAGCTTGACTTTGTTAAAACGCGCCACCTGGTTGGACACTGCAAATCCTTACAAACATGTGATTTCAGGGCCGGAGGATAATTCGGAGGATGATTATATGGTTGACGATGAGGACTATTACTTTTCGCCAGCTGCAGGCAAAGCTCGTGTTGTCCTTGGGAACCGCCGGTGGGGTGAAAATGGCTTTGTGCGTGCTGGACACTTGCGAGCAAAAATCTACAATACGGCTGGAACTTCATCTTCCAGGCCTATCAAATCCAAAGGCAAAAAGGCATTGAGTTCCATGCAAGGCGCATCAGGATCTCCACAAGGCTCGCTCACAAAGTCGGAGACAATACCTCCTATCACCTCCCCAGCTGCCCATCCAAAAGGAAAAGGAAAAGATGCAGCTTTCCCTAGTACTCCTCTGGAGTCTGCCGGGTTTGGCAGAAGAGCCAAGAGGTCTGCCAAACGTGCTGCATTGGAAGCCTGATCCATATCCTTTTTTTTTCGAGTGTAGATACCGGGGTTTGTAACATAGTTTTTCGACCATTCATTCAAAGTTGCTTTCGCTCCCTGTGGCTTTGACATTTCTTTGTGGCACCGCTCCTATTCATACGCACCCCGATGGTTGCTCACTCTTCGAATGATTTGCAAGATCTTTCCTTCCACGTGTCCCTTTGTTGTGTCCCTACATCAGTCGGTGGATGATTCTGGTTCAGCTTGCCAGTTGTGCTTCGTCCATGTTCGCCCTTCCTCCAGTCCAAGTTCTGTGGGGGCGACCCTGACGAAGGGACACAGTGGGGTCGCCCGAACCGACAGTCAAGATGAGAGATGTGCCAAGTAACGCTTTGCTCATGCGACGGTTCGACATCTCACTTCGTGGACGTTCCAGGAAACGTAGCGCAGCCTCGCGCAGTGACGTGGACCAGAGGGATTCCCTACATACTTCAGCCACGAAGACATGTTGACTGAAGCCGAAGCTATCCGAAGGCTCGATGACGCTGGAGACGACATCGGTCGCCTTGTAGAGTGCATCCATGAAGCCGAGTTTCTTGCTCAGAAGCCTGGAGAAAGCAGGCAGAAGTTACGAGCAGCGAAGGCGAAATTGAGAGGTCTGAAAATAAAGGAAAACAAGGAAGAAAAAGCCAGCCTGGACAAGAAGAAAAAGACACAGCCTGGATTGGACCTGACTAATTCACTTCAGGATCTGGACAAGCAGGAGCCATCAGCCGTCTACAACTACGATTTGTTTCAGGAACTGAGTGAGCAATACAAGAATCTCAAATGGCGCAAGATCCAACTTCCTGGCGGAGCCACCCGCTTTCCGGAAGAGTACTATGTTCTCTACGCTCTGGCAATGCAGGCTACCAAAGGTAACAACACTGGTGAAGAGCCCATGTGGGCAGAGACTGGAGGTCTTGACTTCGAAGGACGCCTCCAATGGGCTGCCTGGAACACGCGCAAAGGTGCTGATGCGAATTGGTGCAAGAAGAAGTTTGTCCAGGCATACTTTGAGATGGACTCCAAAGTGATGTTCATGGACAATCGTCTAAAGCTGGAGGAATGACCCAAAAATATCCCACTTTACGCTGGTTTGTATTTGGGGCTCTTCCTTCTACCCTCTTCATGGTGCACTGATTGGATTGCGCTGTGCCATGAGTCCTCTGAGCACGAATCCAGGCGGTCTTGTCGTTTAGTACATCCTTGCATTTCATCGTCCTGCTCGTCTTGTGAAGCACTGTCGTCTGCTACCAATCTCGTCTATTCGCCATTGCGATGAAGTTTGATTTGCATTCCAAACTGCTTCAGCTCGTACTAGTCTTGCTCCCGTTAATTGTGGCTTCGTGGATCCATTTTGGTCCTTTTCATTCCCCGATGGACCAAGGAAGCAAACAGAAGCATTCATGGGACGTTCTCACTCGGTTCTTTCCTTTCATCTGTATCCGGCACGAACTGCACATAACGTTCAATTTCCGCCAAGATCGCTCCTCTCTTTCAGAGAGTCCTTTGTACGTGCACCGGATGAAGATGTTCGTTCCCTTTGTGGCACTCTTGAGGGAAAGCTCATTCGTCTCCCATTTGTTCGGAGGGACCTGTGGACGGTGAGATGCTGCAACACCAACCGTGGACACATCCACATCGTGTGCATGGATCGTCCATTTGGTCTGCAACCCGCCAGACGATGCTTCCCGTCCTTCTTTGTGTCCAACAAGACGTGCTTGGCACGTCCATCGAGATGTGCCAACCTGCCAGTTTCCCAGGCATGGGTCTAAGCGAAGTGGGAGAAGATTCTTCGCAGCATCCAAGACGGCGCAAGCCACCGACGTCGCGACGCGTGCGAAGCGAACATGCGTGCGTGCGCGTCTCTTCTGCAGAATTGGAAGAGGCGGTGGATGAAGGAAAGCGCTTGCAAAGTCGATCTGCTCGCTTGGAGAATCGACGGTGCGGCGAGCAGGACTGCCATGACGGAGGCAGGAGAAGCACCAACCGCAACCATCGCGAATGTTGCAAATGCACCACAGAGTTGCGAACGTGGTAAAGACGGTACTGGAACAAATCGAATCATGCCATTCCATATTCGTGGACTTGAAACGGCTGGAAGAAGATCGTCAGGTTCACCTATGGATGCGTGGAAAGAATGGTTTCTCAACTGCCCTCCAGTTTCCATCGCTGAAGGTGAAGAGGTTCCTACAGCTTTGCAATGGGCTCGCCGTAGAGGACCCGATGTCCCAGAAAGTCTGATCTGGAAACTTTTCCGCAAGCGATCAGTGAGAACGATCAACCATGCGGGGAAACTGAAGAGAATTGGTGTGAGCGACCCTCTGCCAGTTGGGTCCATCTTGCTGTTGCCAAGATCCAGTATCGAAGACTCTCACCACAAGGTTACCAGGCAAAAGTCCAAAAAACAAGTGGAAATCACCCAGGCACAGAAGAAATGGGCACGCTCCATGCTATTGCACATTGAGGAGGACTTCCTCGTTCTCAACAAACCAACGGGCGTGCCGGTACAGGGAGGTAGTAAGGTCACCCTCTCCATCGACCAATTGCTAGAGCCGGTCTTTTGCTTCCAGGAATCAGACAAGCCACGGCTTGTACATCGTCTTGACAAAGATACAAGCGGATGCCTCTTGGTGGCTAGGAACCCTGATGCTGCTGCTTGGATTAGTGCTGCCTTTCGCCAACGTACCAAGGAGGCTCATAGACAGAGGCACTCTGGGAAGAGTGAAAGGCCAAAAACGTTCGTAGAACGAACGTATTGGGCGGTGTGTGAGAAACGAAAGGAAGGCGAAGAAATCCCTCGAGCAGGACTGATTGACATTCCACTGAGAATGCTGGGTAGTGAAACAGGCAAGCAGAAGATGGCCTCTGCATTGGACCAGGCTGGACAGATTGAGGATGGCCTCCATGCCGTTTCTTCATATCGCATGATAAAGGAGGAAGGCCGGCTGTCTATCCTGAAGCTTTGGCCCCACACTGGAAGAAAACACCAATTGCGCGCGCACTGTATGTTTGGTCTGGATGCCCCCATCGTAGGCGACAGAAAGTATGGTTGGTCTTCATCGAATACTGCACAATTTTTACCCAAGCACCCGAAGTTGCACTTGCACTGCCGAAAAATAAAGCTTCAATGTCCAGATGGTAAGGAAGTGGAGGTCACGTGTCCTTTTCCGGTTCACATGCAGCAGACATTGTCCATGTTGGGTTTGAAGACTTCTACATAGTCACATGTGGAGGACAGAACGCGTGACCCAGGTGATTCGTTCGCCATTTCATCTCCTTTCATTCATGTGGAACCATCCCTCGTCACGTGAAAGGTTATTTTCGATTCTTACCTTACCAGCTCCAATTTCTCTTCTTCTAGTTCGTGTTTGTCTGTGTTTCGTGCAGAACACGTCAGGTCGGTCCGTTCCACACCCCCTCCCTTTCCTCTTCCCGGTCGGTTGTTCTCCCCTGCACACGAACAGAAAGGGGGGCATTCCCTTCTCCCTTTTTCGTTTCGGATAAGCGATTGCGTTCGTGTATGCCCCCCTTTCTCCTCTCAGAGGAGGAAAGGAAAGGACTCGTTCGACTCGATTGAAGCTGATCAGTATCCTCACCGTCCATTGTTGGCCACACACAAACAAACACAAACACACACACACACGTGCACGTGTGCGCGTTTGTTGCTACGTCCAGGCGTTTCTTCCGTTCGACATGGCCACGAAAGCCATCATGCGTGCCATGTACACGCCCACGAGGTCCTTGGCACGTGCAGCCGCCAGCAGGAGCGGAAAGGTGCGGAGTGATCGGACGAAGACCTGCGCATGGGACACGAAGGCGACCACACGAGATGCTGACGGATGAAAGTGCACGTGTGCATTGGAAATGGATGCGTGGGATGTGGAAAACAGACATGTGGAACGACACGTGCCATGGTGCAGGGTAGGAAGCATGGAAACGCAATGCGAACGTTCCACGACGGAAGAAGGAGCGTGTCGCGTGCGGCATACAGCTCGGAAGAAAGGGTGAGTGCACGAACAGCAAATGTCGACGTCGGTGGCGGATGGAACGAACGGTTCTGACCAAGATTGCATGACCTAATGCCTAGGGAGAAGCCAACAGCACCAGCTTCCGCATATTCTTTCAAGACGAACAAGGCAAGGACATCTCGCCTTGGCATGACATCCCCCTGTACAACCAAGATGGGACCTTGAACTTCGTGTGTGAGATTCCGAAAGAAACATCGGCCAAAATGGAAGTCGCCACAGATGAACCCTCTACCCCTATCAAGCAAGACATCAAGAAAGGAAACCTCAGGTTCTATCCCTACAACATCAATTGGAACTATGGATTGCTACCACAGACATGGGAAGACCCAGACGTCACCAACACAGAAGTAGATGCTGATGGTGTTGCAGGGGACAATGATCCAGTAGACGTCGTGGAAATCGGAAGCGCTGCAGGAAAGATGGGCGGCGTTTACAAAGTGAAACCTGTCGGTGTGTTTGCCATGATTGATGATGGTGAACTCGACTGGAAAGTCATCGCCATCAGCGTCGATGACCCAAAAGCAAACATGGTCAATGATGTGGAAGATGTGGAAAAGCACTATCCAGGCGAGCTGGAAAAGATCCGTGTCTGGTTCAGGGATTATAAGATCCCTGATGGCAAACCTGCCAATCGTTTCGGCTTGGACGACAAGTGTATGAACAAGGAATACACCATAAAAGTGATCGAAGAAACCCATGAATTTTACAAATCACTGAAGTCAGGCAAGAGGGCCAACACTGAAGAACTGTCCCTTGCATAACCAATGTGTAATAATCTGCGCATCACGACGATTCTTTCCTGCAATGAACAAAAGAAGCCGTGCAGTGCACCAAAGGCTTGTGATGTGTCTGTTTCGACGAAAACTGTTTCATGCTTCAAGGAAGCAACAAAAATGGTGAGATTCCCTAGTCTGTTGAAAACCATGCGATGGACAAATCAATGGTCCCTGCACCTAGCCGCCACTTTCCATGGACAGTGCCACGTTGCAGTAGTTCCGCGAGTGCAATCGAACACTGTCCCACTTTTGTATCGGATCGGAACCTATTGAATCTGAAAACTTGGACGTACAAATTGTCCCTGATTCCTGCAGCTGCCAAATTTTGGAAAACAAATGTCTCGTACCAAGCTGGATCTCTACCTCGCTGCACCTTTGATACATGCCGTGTACCGTTGCTCACTTCCAGCACGACGTAGGACTTGTACCGCTTCAACGGTTTATTATGTATACCCTGTAACCTACGCAGTTCTACCACTAGGGTGCCATAAGAGTCAAGTAGGCTGGTGGACAGGCCAAGCTTCAATTGCTGATAAGTGATTTCCACGTCAATGGTCCCTCCTTCTCCACCAATCAAAGGTAGAGTTTGCTTTGTGGCACCATGTTTTGTATCAATATGCTCTCCCAAATCCGTTAGTAAAATACAGCCAAGAAAGTCATTTCCGCAAATTCCTGTCTCATTGTAGACCATCTGTTCTAGATCGGTCTTATCCCTCCTTGCATTATGTTGGGAATTATTTCCATCATCTTCAACCAGAGGCGGTAACGCATGGAGCTTTCTCATAAAGGCTTTCATCTTCTGCTGAAGGTTGACAATCGTAGAAGACCAGTCCACGTAAAGAGGCCCTCCAACAATATGCTGGATTTGCAGCAGTTGGTTGTTGACTTCCTTTGCCTCCTTCAATGGACTTTCACACGCTTTTTCAGCGTATAAGTAATGTCGAATAGCTTGGCCAGCATCATAATCAAAGACCCCTACCAGAATATACTGATCATTCAGAGCATCGCACATAAAAGAAAAACTTTCATTCCATTCTGGAGTCAGTGTCTGGCGCATCACTCTTGTTCTCATAGATCTCTCATTGTATGTCTTATTCATGCTTCCAGGCACAATTACAGCATAGGGATCGCTGCCCAGAGAAATTCCACAGCAGCTATCCTTGTTCATCACATTGTCACATCGTAAAATCTTTAAATGAATGTAACCATCGGTCATAACTCGCTGTTTACTAAAAGGCTTATACTTAGGGTTCCTAAAATTTACCAGAGGAATTTCAATCTTTGCAGGGTGCATCAAGAATCTTTTCATCAAAGCTGTACTGATAATGTTAAATACGAAACCAAAACCTGGTAGCGAGGCAAGCTGCAATGTGGGCATGCACGGTGATAATTTTACTCCAATATCAAAGTCAATATATGGCTTTTCAATACAACTGACAGAAATCGTCCCAATTGCAGGTGAAACAGGCATCAAAGTTGATAGGCTTACACGAAGTTTCACAACAATTTGAATCTGCCTAACAGAAATCGTTGTCCTACCCAGCGGATTGCCAAGCAGACTCCCAGATAAAACTATTTCCTGATCCCCCACAGACATAACGTCAACATCGAATAGCGCTTCTGACATTTCAGCATCGTGATGCCTGATGGATAGGATTGAGGGTGGGAATTTCCCTAGAGTGCAGCTTTCCAATCTAGGTGACACGAGAGGAAGAACACCTTTGAGAAGATTGCAATTCACCAGTGATGCATGTTCTGAAAAGTGATGCTCGATGATAGGCCACATCAACTCCAAGCATCTGTTGATGTTCCTCGTTGTACAGGCTTCTGGCTCGTCAAGCCATGACATTGCATTTCGAGGAATTCCTTTCAAGTACTTCTGGAATGACTTTCCCTTAGGGTTTTTGATTCTGATTTCTCTCTGTTCTCCATCAAAGGTCAGTATCTTTGACAGTGATACGGTCTCGAATCTTTCAGAAATTTTGGCCAGATCCTGAGCCAAGCAGTCACTAAAGTTTGTATCATGGTCTTCCCTTTGGATACTTAGTCGAACTTTCAGATCACCTCTTGATTGAGCTGAATGCGCAGCATTTGCACTGCCGCCTGAGGTGATTTTGTACAGGCTATACCAACTTTCTTGGGAACTTGTGGTACCCAATAGCGGAATATTAGCCTTTGCAAAAGCGACCCATCTGGACGTCCAATCTTTTCCATAAATGGTGACTGCAAGTCTTTGCCGTGTAATATTGTGGATGCTAAATTCGGCACTTTCTTCCCAAGTTGGATTTTTACCTTTTTGTGTGCTTGTCTTACTAAAGAGCTTTCTTTTTCCACTTGTGAGTTCGTGCTGCAAGCGAACATCGTACATCACGTAGTATTCCTGGAACTGCTTCAAATTTCGTGCAGAACAAATTGTGACTTTCAGTCGGTACTGTGGAGGTATTTGAAGACTTTGCTTGATCTGTTCGATTTCCTCTGGGCGCTTTGAATTGATGAAAACTGGAAGGCTGCTAGGAAATGTCATGTACTTCTTAGTTATGTTCGAGAGCAAATTTCGCAGGAAAGGATACAAGCCAGGAATGCTCTGAGGCCTGACTCCTTTGAATCCTTTGGCTACGGAGACATGCACTGAGTAATCGACGTTCAATGGCTCTGTAAGTGTGATGGACATGCCTGCAATGTCATTACTTTGCTCCTTCTTCACCACCCTCAACAGTAGGTCTCCAGCAATGGAAAGATTTGATAGCGTTGCAGTAGCTGGAATAAGGCCGGCATTCATGAGTCTGCTGTAGACCAAGAGCTTGATGTCGGGACTGCTGTCCCAGCGTACTGAAACTTCAATCTCAAAAGCCTGCCTCGACTCTTGGGAAACGGTTAAGTCGTAAAGACGCGGCGGATCTCTTCCGAGTGTGAGGCTGTCCAGCACCAACTTTGTGAGGAACTTCGTGTCTTTCAATGCATCATCAAGCAGCGGTTGTATCACTGATCCAAGGGGAGAAAAGAATGCACTGTCTGCATAAGGCCACAACTGCCAGATAATGCTATTCAACCAATCCAGCCCTTCGGATTTGCTGAGCTTGATCCAGGAGGGCATTGACGCATTCTGAGAGCCCGTGAGCATTTTGACGAACTCGAGGATAACAGTTTCCAAGTCTTCGTTGGAGACGACCGAGAGCAACGCGTTGGACGAAGCCAACGACTTCTGCTTCTTCTTTCTTCTTCTGGAGTTCAGGTACCACATGAGCAAGAAGACGTAACCTCCGAATCGTTTCGACTTTGGATGTTGGATTCGGATTCCTTTCTGGTTCACTGATTTGATTCCCTGCAGTATTCTTCCTGGGATGCTCCAGAGGAACGTTCCTGCAGGTCCGAGTAGCAGGACTTTCGGTGCGGTTCCGAACTTGCCCATCCATCGTTTCAACCTTCCTTTTTTCCCATCCATCCCAACATAGGTTGTGGCATGCACGTCGACACGCCTCTTTTTCCCACTTCTGTGCGTGGAATTGGACGACCAACGTGGTGTGTGGTGTCGTCCAAGTGCGGTTCGTGATCCTCCACCAACCCCTGTTGTGGTGGTGGTTGTCAACGTCACAAAAGGAGGGGGGATCCTCACCAGGAATCCGTGACGTCTGTGGAAGTGGGGCGAAGGGGACCCAGTGGAACGATCCACGATGGAGAATATTCTGTTTGCAGGTTCACACGGACGATGGACGGGTTCGATGTTCATCCGAGGTCGAAAGGGAAGGAGGAGAAAGGTCCGATCCCATGCAACGAAACGATGGAAGGAAATACAAGGACACCAGGATGGTACTCTACCCCACCATCCCATGCAAAGTGCAGGACAAGACCAGAGGACCACATGCGACACGATGGCCAGATTCCATAGACCCTCCTGCACATGCCGGACCAAGGAAAGGTATCTCGCAGATAAGAAGCCTATGCAGTGCTCTCTCCTGTACAATTCGATACTCCAGGGATGCTACCTTGAAACACTGCATGTTGAAACACACGCCTGGCTGTTCGAAGGTAAAAACACACGCACGTTGAAATTCAAAACATCACCCAAACTAATTCGAACCAGCAACCTTGTCAACAAAATGGGCGAGATGCATGGCACAGATTGAGTAACGGAAGGATGCCGAAGTTTCAATGCCAACAAGCTTCACACGCCACCTCTGGTGCAGCTCAAGTCGAGTTTTCGCACAATGGGAATGGACGTAACACGTGGACTCTGCACCCAGCACGTATCATTCCATGGGCGCCAAGGCCAAGCACCTGGCACAATCAAGTTTACCGCCATGCTCTCTTTCAAATGATCCATGGTGGTGTTGCGTTGCAGATCAATGTGGGAAAATGTACATGCCTGCGCTGGGGCGGAAAGGCGTTGCAGCAACAGCAGATTGTCGAACCAAGGTATGCTAATTGCGTGAAGTCGCTAGAGCAGGGGTCACTTGGACAAAAGCCCGTAGGATTGGCAGCTTATTGTAGGAGACATCCTTTCGAAGCTCAGTGGTCTTCATACGTGCGCACGTCAGCTGGTATCATATTGGATCTTTCCATCATTTCAGTGTTCCTTTGCTCCTCTCACGGATGATTTATTGCTTTAACTCGCTCGTGAAACTGACGAGCTCGCGCTGTCGATAGAGTTTTGCCCTTGCCGTTTCTTGAAGAGGAGCGTGAGCTTCCAAGAGGCCCACATTTTCCCAGGAAACGTGATCGGTTTGATGGCTGCACGAAGGGCTATGGATTCAGCAAGCGAAACCGCCAATCGTTTGCCATTCTTCCTGGCCAATGGAAGACGTTTTGTCCACTGCAGTTTGGCTTCTGCTGCAGCGGTGGTTCGCTGCATCCATGCTGAAGTGGTGCTGGCACGCGGGATGGAGCGTGCAACAATTTGGCTCGGTTGCGCGGCGTAGCAAAACGACCATGCCGCAGTAGCAAGTGCCACCGACACAACCTCGTGTAGCACGAAAGCAAGCGGCAGATCCCGTGCTTCCAAGCCGCACCGGTCAAAAAAATCACGGACGCGTCCCATGTTCACCTACCTTCCGATTCCAGGTTCGGAATGATCTCGTTCCAAGATTCGAAGCAATGCTTCTTCTCTTCGGGGTGTTTCACTAAACACCATCTGCACAAACTTCTGCAGGTGCTCAACGTTCCATCCTTGCTCTTGAAGCTCACCCAACTCCCATTTCTCCACTATATCGCGCAATTTGTTGCCCAAGAGATCTGTCAATGCTTCAAGGCGCTTCCATTCTGGCCCCACGAACCGTCGCAATCGCTGAAAATCGTGCACACCAGATTGGGCACCCTTCTTGGATTGTGACGAAGCCACTGTCCCCTCCTCCACAGCCTCTAGGAATTCCAACAAAGATGATTGCAATATGTTGCAGTCGTCGATCGACAGATCATCAACTCGTAAAATTGCTTCAAAAATGAAGCTTCCAGCGCACTTCAATAAACTACCGATCATCTCTACGTAAATATGGGCAGTCAAAATACAGTTCCAGGCTACCTGGAGTTGTGATAGACTCTCTACAATCTGAGATAACCCCTTCACAAGCGCATTTTTCTTTGACTCAGTGAAGGAACAGAAACTTCCGATGCTCTTCAAAGCCACTGAGAACGCAGCAACCCTCTTCTCCAGCTGTTTGCTAGAAGTGTCCTGTGATGTGGCATAGAGCCTCTGCGCTAAAGTTTCCAATGTGTCAAGAATGGATAGGCAAACACCCCCTTCAATATGCCAACGGATAGCGTAGGCCCAGGGGATCAAAGCACGAGCAACATGTTCACAATCATTGCCATACAGCAGACAGAGCCGTGGTGATTCATCTAGAAGGGTTCCATACCTCCCAGGTGTAAGCTCAAGCACAAGGAGCACAATATCGCTCACAAAATCAAACAAATACATAATCAAATCCTCATGGAACCTTAGATCTGCAACGTAGAGCACTTCATGTATCACTTTGGAAATGGCCTTCACTGCGACAGTGCCGCCTAGGGTCACAGCATATCCCCCTTTTTCGATGACTGGAGACCTAGCTCCACCCTCCTGAAGATAGACCTCCAGGTCTTCAAAAGGGCAGGAAGCCAGAGTGACTGCTTCCCTCTCAGCTGCAATGTATTCAACAGAAGATTCTTTCGACATGCATGCTTGCCGAACTTGGTCCAATATTTCAAGTAAAGTCTTACTGTAGAAGGATTTGCTAACAGAAACGCCCCACCCTATCACTTCTGATGGGTCGCAGGGGCAACCATAGTTTTTAGATAGCGTGCAGGAAAGAGCTTCTATGTGTTGCATCAAGCTGCGGACCTCATTCAATTCTTCCTTCTGGCTGATTGCGGTTGTCAAAAACCCATCCTTCAAAAGAATATTGATGATCCTTTGCCAGTATGCCTGCACGAAACATTTGCACCAGTATGCATCGTCTAAGAACATTTGCTTTGAAAAAAAGTCTACACTTTGTTTGAAACAGCCAGTTATGTTTTCTGCTTTGCTTCCTTCTCCAAGTTCCTCCGTTCTCCAATGAAGCCGGCAGAAGCTGTTAGTCTCCGCCCACATGTTCACGTAGCACGTTTTTGAATGGGGGAAGGCATGGATGGCAAATTCATGCTCCAGTCTACCAATGAGCTGTTCAATGACATCTTCAGATTTTTCTAGTGCTCTGGCAGCAGCTAAGATTTCCTTCAGGCCACTCGATGTCACAGAAATCCAACCTTCGTTGGCAGCACCTGAAGTTTGTGAGGCAGATTCTCCTGTTTGACAAACCAGAGTTTGTTCTAGATGGGTTGTGATTCGTTGATCGATAGCTTGGATCTTTTCTGCAGCTGAGTGCTTCATGTGTTGGAGTGATTCGGCATCTCTGGCCATTCGGTGGTCGGATTCCGTTATTTGCAACTGTTTCCATTGTTCCAGGACCAGCGTTGCTCGGTCCTCCAGCGTCTGATCTTCTTCCTGCGCCTCCAGCCTCTCATGTCTACGCCTCAATTCCGACATGATGGTCTCGGACGTTTCTAAATCTTTTAATTCTTGCAACTGTGTTTCGATTTGTTGTTTTTCGAGGACGAGTTGCTTCAACTCCTGGATCCAACCATCCGGCACACCACGAAGTGTGTCGGGTAGGTCTTCCACTTCTGCTTCGATATCGCATGGACCTTTGGATTCACACTCGGCCAGTGCTTCGTACTTCCTCGCCACATCCAGACACGCCGAAGCGCGCAATTCCGCTGCTTCTTGACGCAGGCGTTCCACCACACGATCGGCTTCTTCCGTCCACACCTTGTCGGGTTCTTCCGACGGGAATGCGAGGCGCATGAGCTCGTCCACGTCCTGCGACACGTCCGCCATTCCACTTGAGTGTCGACGCAAGTCGTCGAAGCTTGGCCGAACAAGACGTGCACGTTCGATGCGACCACGAAGAAGGTGCACGGCAACGACGCTGGTTCCGACGACGAAATGGACTCACTTTGTTTACATTTCGAGATTTACACGTCCATTGCACGTTCCTCGGCAGGTGTGGCAAAAATGGATGGATTTCCTGGAGCAGCACCTACGAACACCGTGCACGTTCCATCGTGCGTCTTCGCGGTTCCAAGCTTCGCACGAACTTCGTTGTTTTGGTCTCGTTCGGCTCGGCTTGTCGCACCGGGGTTGAGCTTGCACGTCGCATCATGCTTGTCCTGCTTTGGACGCGAGGATGATCCCGACGATGAGCCCGTACAGAGCCAGTGCTTCTGCAAAGATGAGGATGAGGATCATGCCCACGAACAGCTTGGGTTGCTGCGCGTTGGCGCGCACTCCTGCATCACCAACGATCCCAATGGCCATGCCTGCTGCCAATCCAGACAATCCACAGGCCAATCCAGATGCGAAGTGCGCGTATCCATCAAACATCGTGTACGCTTTGGTCGCTGGATTGATGCCAGTGGAGATGATCACGGCAATGATGAGACCGTAGATGCCCAACACACCTGCCATCACCACAGGCACGATGGATTTCATCACCAGTTCTGGACGCATCACGCCCATGGACGCCACGCCTACGCCAGATTTGGCCGTCCCGTACGCCGCACCCATGCAGGAGAACACGAGCGCCGCAGACGCACCTAGAAATCCGAAGAACGGTGCGGTGGAATCCGAGGTGTCGTCTTGCAGCAGACGTCCGGCCATTTCGAACCCCATGTTGTGCGGATCGTTCCTTTTTCACGCACCACCGTCGTTTTCAGCTTGTCAACCACGCGGTTGCCACGTTTCGTCCTGCGTTTCCTACGCGTTCTGCGTCCTTTTTTCTCGTGCGGTTGTCACGACGTGCGAATGGTGTGCGACCGGCACCACACGCGGTCCCACGCGCAGACACGTCTGGTTCGTCTGTGCATCCGTCTCCGTCCCACCGAAGAGCCAAGGAACCATGGTATCGATTGTATTCCATCGAATATCGATCGTCTGGAATCGGGTATCGATTGTATTCCATCGAATATCGATCGTCTGGAATCGGGTATCGATTGTATTCCATCGAATATCGATCGTCTGGAATCGG